>CAKAJA020000341.1:0-55011 GCA_916610235.2 Lasioglossum morio
TATAACGTATAACTTATAACGTATAACGTATAACGTATAACGTATAACGTATAACGTATAACGTATAACTTATAACGTATAACGTATAACGTATAACGTATAACGTATAACGTATAACGTATAACGTATAACGTATAACGTATAACGTATAACGTATAACGTATAACGAATAACGTATAACGTATAACGTATAACGTATATCGTATAACGTATAACGTATAATGTATAACGTATAACGTATAACGTATAACGCATAACGTATAACGTATAATGTATAATGTTAAACGTATAACCTATAACGTACAACGTATAACGTTTAGACGTATAACGTATAATCTATAATGTATAACGATAAACGTATAACGTATAACGTATAACGTATAACGTATAACGTATAACGTATAACGTATAACGTATAACGTATAACGTATAACGTATAACGTATAACGTATAACGTATAACGTATAACGTATAACGTATAACGTACAACGTACAACGTACAACGTATAACGTGTAACGTTAAACGTATAACGTATAACGTATAACGCTAAACATATAACGTATAACGTATAACGTATAATGTATAACGTATAATGTACAACGTACAACGTATAACGTATAACGTATAACGTATAACGTATAACGTATAACGTATAACGTATAACGTATAACGTATAACGTATAACGTATAACGTATAACGTATAACGTATAACGTATAACGTATAACGTATAACGTATAACGTATAACGTATAACGTATAACGTATAACGTATAACGTATAACGTATAACGTATAACGTATAACGTATAACGTATAACGTATAACGTATAACGTATAACGTATAACGTATAACGTATAACGTATAACGTATAACGTATAACGTATAACGTATAACGTATAACGTATAACGTATAACGTATAACGTATAACGTATAACGTATAACGTATAACGTATAACGTATAACGTATAACGTATAACGTATAACGTATAACGTATAACGTATAACGTATAACGTATAACGTATAACGTATTACGTATAACGTATAACGTATAACGTATAACGTATAACGTATAACGTATAACGTATAACGTATAACGTATAACGTATAACGTATAACGTATAACGTATAACGTATAACGTATAACGTATAACGTATAACGGATAAAGTATAACGTACAACGTACAACGTACAACGTAGAACGTATAACGTATAACGTATAACGTATAACGTATAACGTATAACGTATAACGTATAACGTATAACGTATAACGTATAACGTATAACGTATGACGTATAACGTATAACGTATAACGTATAACGTATAACGTATAACGTACAACGTACAACGTATAACGTACAACGTACAACGTACAACGTACAACGTACAACGTATAACGTATAACGTATAACGTATAACGTATAACTTTTAACGTTAAACATATAACGTATAACGTATAACGTATAACGTATAACGTAGAACGTATAACGTATAACGTATAACGTATAACGTATAACGTATAACGTATAACATATAACGTTTAACGTTAAACATATAACGTATTTACTTATAACGTATAACGTATAACGTGTAACGTTTAACGTATAACGTATAATGTATAATGTATAACGTTAAACGTATAACGTATAACGTACAACGTATAACGTATAACGTTAAACATATAACGTATAACGTATAACGTATAACGTATAACGTATAACGTATAACGTATAACGTATAACGTATAACGTATAACGTATAACGTATAACGTATAACGTATAACGTATAACGTATAACGTATAACGTATAACGTATAACGTATAACGTATAACGTATAACGTATAACGTATAACGTATAACGTATAACGTATAACGTATAACGTATAACGTATAACGTATAACGTATAACGTATAACGTATAACGTATAACGTATAACGTATAACGTATAACGTACAACGTATAACGTATAACGTATAACGTATAACGTATAACGTATAACGTATAATGTTAAACGTATAACGTATAACGTATAACGTATAACGTATAACGTATAACGTACAACGTATAACGTATAACGTATAACGTATAACTTTTAACGTTAAACATATAACGTATAACGTATAACGTATAACGTATAACGTACAACGTATAACGTATAACGTTAAACATATAACGTATAACGTATAACGTATAACGTATAACGTATAACGTATAACGTATAACGTATAACGTATAACGTATAACGTATAACGTATAACGTATAACGTATAACGTATAACGTATAACGTATAACGTATAACGTATAACGTATAACGTATAACGTATAACGTATAACGTATAACGTATAACGTATCACGTATAACGTATAATGTATAACGTATAACGTACATCGTGTAACGTATAACGTATAATGTATAACGTATAACGTATAACGTATAGCGTATAACGTATAACGTATAACGTATAACGTATAACGTATAACGTATAACGTATAACGTATAACGTATAACGTATAACGTATAACGTATAACGTATAACGTATAACGTATAACGTATAACGTATAACGTATAACGTATAACGTATAACGTATAACGTATAACGTACAACGTACAACGTACAACGTACAACGTACAACGTACAACGTATAACGTGTAACGTTAAACGTATAACGTATAACGTATAACGCTAAACATATAACGTATAACGTATAACGTATAATGTATAACGTATAATGTACAACGTACAACGTATAACGTATAACGTATAACGTATAACGTATAACGTATAACGTATAACGTATAACGTATAACGTATAACGTATAACGTATAACGTATAACGTATAACGTATAACGTATAACGTATAACGTATAACGTATAACGTATAACGTATAACGTATAACGTATAACGTATAACGTATAACGTATAACGTATAACGTATAACGTATAACGTATAACGTATAACGTATAACGTATAACGTATAACGTATAACGTATAACGTATAACGTATAACGTATAACGTATAACGTATAACGTATAACGTATAACGTATAACGTATAACGTATAACGTATAACGTATAACGTATAACGTATAACGTATAACGTATAACGTATAACGTATAACGTATAACGTATAACGTATAACGTATAACGTATAACGTATAACGTATAACGTATAACGTATAACGTATAACGTATAACGTATAACGTATAACGTATAACGTATAACGTATAACGTATAACGTATAACGTATAACGTATAACGTATAACGTATAACGTATAACGTATAACGTATAACGTATAACGTATAACGTATAACGTATAACGTATAACGTATAACGTATAACGTATAACGTATAACGTATAACGTATAACGTATAACGTATAACGTATAACGTATAACGTATAACGTATAACGTATAACGTATAACGTATAACGTATAACGTATAACGTATAACGTATAACTTATAACGTATAACGTATAACATATAACGTATAACGTTAAACATATAACGTATTTACTTATAACGTATAACGTATAACGTGTAACGTTTAACGTATAACGTATAATGTATAATGTATAACGTTAAACGTATAACGTATAACGTTAAACATATAACGTATAACGTATAACGTATAACGTATAACGTATAACGTATAACGTATAACGTATAACGTATAACGTATAACGTATAACGTATAACGTATAACGTATAACGTATAACGTATAACGTACAACGTATAACGTATAACGTATAACGTATAACGTATAACGTATAATGTTAAACGTATAACGTATAACGTATAACTTATAACGTATAACGTATAACGTATAACGTATAACGTATAACGTATAACGTATAACGTATAACGTATAACGTATAACTTATAACGTATAACGTATAACGTATAACGTATAACGTATAACGTATAACGTATAACGTATAACGTATAACGTATAACGTATAACGTATAACGTATAACGTATAACGTATAACGTATAACGTATAACGTATAACGTATAACGTATAACGTATAACGTATAACGTACAACGTATAACGTATAACGTATAACGTATAACGTATAATGTTAAACGTATAACGTATAACGTATAACGTATAACGTATAACGTATAACGTATAACGTATAACGTGTAACGTATAACGTATAACGTATAACGTATAACGTATAACGTATAACGTATAACGTATAACGTATAACTTATAACGTATAACGTATAACGTATAACGTATAACGTATAACGTATAACGTATAACGTATAACGTATAACGTATAACGTATAACGTACAACGTATAACGTATAACGTATAACGTATAACGTATAACGTATAATGTTAAACGTATAACGTATAACGTATAACTTATAACGTATAACGTATAACATATAACGTATAACGTTAAACATATAACGTATTTACTTATAACGTATAACGTATAACGTGTAACGTTTAACGTATAACGTATAATGTATAATGTATAACGTTAAACGTATAACGTATAACGTTAAACATATAACGTATAACGTATAACGTATAACGTATAACGTATAACGTATAACGTATAACGTATAACGTATAACGTATAACGTATAACGTATAACGTATAACGTATAACGTACAACGTATAACGTATAACGTATAACGTATAACGTATAACGTATAATGTTAAACGTATAACGTATAACGTACAACTTATAACGTATAACGTATAACGTATAACGTATAACGTATAACGTATAACGTATAACGTATAACGTATAACGTATAACGTATAACTTATAACGTATAACGTATAACGTATAACGTATAACGTATAACGTATAACGTATAACGTATAACGTATAACGTATAACGTATAACGTATAACGTATAACGTATAACGAATAACGTATAACGTATAACGTATAACGTATATCGTATAACGTATAACGTATAACGTTAAACATATAACGTATTTACTTATAACGTATAACGTATAACGTGTAACGTTTAACGTATAACGTATAATGTATAATGTATAACGTTAAACGTATAACGTATAACGTACAACGTATAACGTATAACGTTAAACATATAACGTATAACGTATAACGTATAACGTATAACGTATAACGTATAACGTATAACGTATAACGTATAACGTATAACGTATAACGTATAACGTATAACGTATAACGTATAACGTATAACGTATAACGTATAACGTATAACGTATAACGTATAACGTATAACGTATAACGTATAACGTATAACGTATAACGTATAACGTATAACGTATAACGTATAACGTACAACGTAGAACGTATAACGTATAACGTATAACGTATAACGTATAATGTTAAACGTATAACGTATAACGTATAACGTATAACGTATAACGTACAACGTATAACGTATAACGTATAACGTATAACTTTTAACGTTAAACATATAACGTATAACGTATAACGTATAACGTATAACGTACAACGTATAACGTATAACGTTAAACATATAACGTTTAACGTATAACGTATAACGTATAACGTATAACGTATAACGTATAACGTATAACGTATAACGTATAACGTATAACGTATAACGTATAACGTATAACGTATAACGTATAACGTATAACGTATAACGTATAACGTATAACGTATAACGTATAACGTATAACGTATAACGTATAACGTATAACGTATAACGTACATCGTGTAACGTATAACGTATAATGTATAACGTATAACGTATAACGTATAGCGTATAACGTATAACGTATAACGTATAACGTATAACGTATAACGTATAACGTATAACGTATAACGTATAACGTATAACGTATAACGTATAACGTATAACGTATAACGTATAACGTATAACGTATAACGTAAAACGTATAACGTATAACGTATAACGTATAACGTATAACGTATAACGTATAACGTATAACGTATAACGTATAACGTATAACGTATAACGTATAACGTATAACGTATAACGTATAACGTATAACGTATAACGTATAACGTATAACGTATAACGTATAACGTATAACGTATAACGTATAACGTATAACGTATAACGTATAACGTATAACGTATAACGTATAACGTATAACGTATAACGTATAACGTATAACGTATAACGTATAACGTATAACGTATAACGTATAACGTATAACGTATAACGTATAACGTATAACGTATAACGTATAACGTATAACGTATAACGTATAACGTATAACGTATAACGTATAACGTATAACGTATAACGTATAACGTATAACGTATAACGTATAACGTATAACGTATAACGTATAACGTATAACGTATAACGTATAACGTATAACGTATAACGGATAAAGTATAACGTACAACGTACAACGTACAACGTATAACGTATAACGTATAACGTATAACGTATAACGTATAACGTATAACGTATAACGTATAACGTATAACGTATAACGTATAACGTATAACGTATGACGTATAACGTATAACGTATAACGTATAACGTATAACGTATAACGTACAACGTACAACGTATAACGTACAACGTACAACGTACAACGTACAACGTACAACGTATAACGTATAACGTATAACGTATAACGTATAACTTTTAACGTTAAACATATAACGTATAACGTATAACGTATAACGTATAACGTAGAACGTATAACGTATAACGTATAACGTATAACGTATAACGTATAACATATAACGTTTAACGTTAAACATATAACGTATTTACTTATAACGTATAACGTATAACGTGTAACGTTTAACGTATAACGTATAATGTATAATGTATAACGTTAAACGTATAACGTATAACGTACAACGTATAACGTATAACGTTAAACATATAACGTATAACGTATAACGTATAACGTATAACGTATAACGTATAACGTATAACGTATAACGTATAACGTATAACGTATAACGTATAACGTATAACGTATAACGTATAACGTATAACGTATAACGTATAACGTATAACGTATAACGTATAACGTATAACGTATAACGTATAACGTATAACGTATAACGTATAACGTATAACGTATAACGTATAACGTATAACGTATAACGTATAACGTACAACGTAGAACGTATAACGTATAACGTATAACGTATAACGTATAATGTTAAACGTATAACGTATAACGTATAACGTATAACGTATAACGTACAACGTATAACGTATAACGTATAACGTATAACTTTTAACGTTAAACATATAACGTATAACGTATAACGTATAACGTATAACGTACAACGTATAACGTATAACGTTAAACATATAACGTATAACGTATAACGTATAACGTATAACGTATAACGTATAACGTATAACGTATAACGTATAACGTATAACGTATAACGTATAACGTATAACGTATAACGTATAACGTATAACGTATAACGTATAACGTATAACGTATAACGTATAACGTATCACGTATAACGTATAATGTATAACGTATAACGTACATCGTGTAACGTATAACGTATAATGTATAACGTATAACGTATAACGTATAGCGTATAACGTATAACGTATAACGTATAACGTATAACGTATAACGTATAACGATAAACATATAACGTATAACGTATAACGTATAACGTATAACGTATAACGTATAACGTATAACGTATAACGTATAACGTATAACGTATAACATATAACGTATAACGTTAAACATATAACGTATTTACTTATAACGTATAACGTATAACGTGTAACGTTTAACGTATAACGTATAATGTATAATGTATAACGTTAAACGTATAACGTATAACGTACAACGTATAACGTATAACGTTAAACATATAACGTATAACGTATAACGTATAACGTATAATGTATAACGTATAACGTATAACGTATAACGTATAACGTATAACGTATAACGTATAACGTATAACGTATAACGTATAACGATAAACATATAACGTATAACGTATAACGTATAACGTATAACGTATAACGTATAACGTATAACGTATAACGTATAACGTATAACGTATAACGTATAACGTATAACGTATAACATATAACGTATAACGTTAAACATATAACGTATTTACTTATAACGTATAACGTATAACGTGTAACGTTTAACGTATAACGTATAATGTATAATGTATAACGTTAAACGTATAACGTATAACGTACAACGTATAACGTATAACGTTAAACATATAACGTATAACGTATAACGTATAACGTATAACGTATAACGTATAACGTATAACGTATAACGTATAACGTATAACGTATAACGTATAACGTATAACGTATAACGTATAACGTATAACGTATAACGTATAACGTATAACGTATAACGTATAACGTATAACGTATAACGTACAACGTATAACGTATAACGTATAACGTATAACGTATAATGTTAAACGTATAACGTATAACGTATAACGTATAACGTATAACGTATAACGTATAACGTATAACGTGTAACGTATAACGTATAACGTATAACGTATAACGTATAACGTATAACGTATAACGTATAACGTATAACGTATAACGTATAACGTATAACGTATAACGTATAACGTATAACGTATAACGTATAACGTATAACGTATAACGTATAACGTATAACGTATAACGTACAACGTATAACGTATAACGTATAACGTATAACGTATAATGTTAAACGTATAACGTATAACGTATAACTTATAACGTATAACGTATAACATATAACGTATAACGTTAAACATATAACGTATTTACTTATAACGTATAACGTATAACGTGTAACGTTTAACGTATAACGTATAATGTATAATGTATAACGTTAAACGTATAACGTATAACGTTAAACATATAACGTATAACGTATAACGTATAACGTATAACGTATAACGTATAACGTATAACGTATAACGTATAACGTATAACGTATAACGTATAACGTATAACGTATAACGTATAACGTACAACGTATAACGTATAACGTATAACGTATAACGTATAACGTATAATGTTAAACGTATAACGTATAACGTATAACTTATAACGTATAACGTATAACGTATAACGTATAACGTATAACGTATAACGTATAACGTATAACGTATAACGTATAACTTATAACGTATAACGTATAACGTATAACGTATAACGTATAACGTATAACGTATAACGTATAACGTATAACGTATAACGTATAACGTATAACGAATAACGTATAACGTATAACGTATAACGTATATCGTATAACGTATAACGTATAATGTATAACGTATAACGTATAACGTATAACGCATAACGTATAACGTATAACGTATAATGTTAAACGTATAACCTATAACGTACAACGTATAACGTTGAGACGTATAACGTATAATCTATAATGTATAACGATAAACGTATAACGTATAACGTATAACGTATAACGTATAACGTATAACGTATAACGTATAACGTATAACGTATAACGTATAACGTATAACGTATAACGTATAACGTATAACGTATAACGTATAACGTATAACGTATAACGTATAACGTATAACGTATAACGTATAACGTATAACGTATAACGTATAACGTATAACGTATAACGTATAACGTATAACGTATAACGTATAACGTATAACGTATAACGTATAACGTATAACGTATAACGTATAACGTATAACGTATAACGTATAACGTATAACGTATAACGTATAACGTATAACGTATAACGTATAACGTATAACGTATAACGTATAACGTATAACGTATAACGTATAACGTATAACGTATAACGTATAACGTATAACGTATAACGTATAACGTATAACGTATAACGTATAACGTATAACGTATAACGTATAACGTATAACGTATAACGTATAACGTATAACGTATAACGTATAACGTATAACGTATAACGTATAACGTATAACGTATAACGTATAACGTATAACGTATAACGTATAACGTATAACGTATAACGTATAACGTATAACGTATAACGTATAACGTATAACGTATAACGTATAACGTATAACGTATAACGTATAACGTATAACGTATAACGTATAACGTATAACGTATAACGTATAACGTATAACGTATAACGTATAACGTATAACGTATAACGTATAACGTATAACGTATAACGTATAACGTATAACGTATAACGTATAACGTATAACGTATAACGTATAACGTATAACGTATAACGTATAACGTATAACGTATAACGTATAACGTATAACGTATAACGTATAACGTATAACGTATAACGTATAACGTATAACGTATAACGTATAACGTATAACGTATAACGTATAACGTATAACGTATAACGTATAACGGATAAAGTATAACGTACAACGTACAACGTACAACGTAGAACGTATAACGTATAACGTATAACGTATAACGTATAACGTATAACGTATAACGTATAACGTATAACGTATAACGTATAACGTATGACGTATAACGTATAACGTATAACGTATAACGTATAACGTATAACGTACAACGTACAACGTATAACGTACAACGTACAACGTACAACGTACAACGTACAACGTATAACGTATAACGTATAACGTATAACGTATAACTTTTAACGTTAAACATATAACGTATAACGTATAACGTATAACGTATAACGTAGAACGTATAACGTATAACGTATAACGTATAACGTATAACGTATAACGTATAACGTATAACGTATAACATATAACGTTTAACGTTAAACATATAACGTATTTACTTATAACGTATAACGTATAACGTGTAACGTTTAACGTATAACGTATAATGTATAATGTATAACGTTAAACGTATAACGTATAACGTACAACGTATAACGTATAACGTTAAACATATAACGTATAACGTATAACGTATAACGTATAACGTATAACGTATAACGTATAACGTATAACGTATAACGTATAACGTATAACGTATAACGTATAACGTATAACGTATAACGTATAACGTATAACGTATAACGTATAACGTATAACGTATAACGTATAACGTATAACGTATAACGTATAACGTATAACGTATAACGTATAACGTACAACGTATAACGTATAACGTATAACGTATAACGTATAATGTTAAACGTATAACGTATAACGTATAACGTATAACGTATAACGTATAACGTATAACGTATAACGTGTAACGTATAACGTATAACGTATAACGTATAACGTATAACGTATAACGTATAACGTATAACGTATAACGTATAACGTATAACGTATAACGTATAACGTATAACGTATAACGTATAACGTATAACGTATAACGTATAACGTATAACGTATAACGTACAACGTATAACGTATAACGTATAACGTATAACGTATAACGTATAATGTTAAACGTATAACGTATAACGTATAACTTATAACGTATAACGTATAACATATAACGTATAACGTTAAACATATAACGTATTTACTTATAACGTATAACGTATAACGTGTAACGTTTAACGTATAACGTATAATGTATAATGTATAACGTTAAACGTATAACGTATAACGTTAAACATATAACGTATAACGTATAACGTATAACGTATAACGTATAACGTATAACGTATAACGTATAACGTATAACGTATAACGTATAACGTATAACGTATAACGTATAACGTACAACGTATAACGTATAACGTATAACGTATAACGTATAACGTATAATGTTAAACGTATAACGTATAACGTATAACTTATAACGTATAACGTATAACGTATAACGTATAACGTATAACGTATAACGTATAACGTATAACGTATAACGTATAACTTATAACGTATAACGTATAACGTATAACGTATAACGTATAACGTATAACGTATAACGTATAACGTATAACGTATAACGTATAACGTATAACGTATAACGTATAACGAATAACGTATAACGTATAACGTATAACGTATATCGTATAACGTATAACGTATAACGTTAAACATATAACGTATTTACTTATAACGTATAACGTATAACGTGTAACGTTTAACGTATAACGTATAATGTATAACGTATAACGTTAAACGTATAACGTATAACGTACAACGTATAACGTATAACGTTAAACATATAACGTATAACGTATAACGTATAACGTATAACGTATAACGTATAACGTATAACGTATAACGTATAACGTATAACGTATAACGTATAACGTATAACGTATAACGTATAACGTATAACGTATAACGTATAACGTACAACGTAGAACGTATAACGTATAACGTATAACGTATAACGTATAATGTTAAACGTATAACGTATAACGTATAACGTATAACGTATAACGTACAACGTATAACGTATAACGTATAACGTATAACTTTTAACGTTAAACATATAACGTATAACGTATAACGTATAACGTATAACGTACAACGTATAACGTATAACGTTAAACATATAACGTTTAACGTATAACGTATAACGTATAACGTATAACGTATAACGTATAACGTATAACGTATAACGTATAACGTATAACGTATAACGTATAACGTATAACGTATAACGTATAACGTATAACGTATAACGTATAACGTATAACGTATAACGTATAACGTATAACGTATAACGTATAACGTATAACGTATAACGTACATCGTGTAACGTATAACGTATAATGTATAACGTATAACGTATAACGTATAGCGTATAACGTATAACGTATAACGTATAACGTATAACGTATAACGTATAACGTATAACGTATAACGTATAACGTATAACGTATAACGTATAACGTATAACGTATAACGTATAACGTATAACGTATAACGTATAACGTATAACGTATAACGTATAACGTATAACGTATAACGTATAACGTATAACGTATAACGTATAACGTATAACGTATAACGTATAACGTATAACGTATAACGTATAACGTATAACGTATAACGTATAACGTATAACGTATAACGTATAACGTATAACGTATAACGTATAACGTATAACGTATAACGTATAACGTATAACGTATAACGTATAACGTATAACGTATAACGTATAACGTATAACGTATAACGTATAACGTATAACGTATAACGTATAACGTATAACGTATAACGTATAACGTATAACGTATAACGTATAACGTATAACGTATAACGTATAACGTATAACGTATAACGTATAACGTATAACGTATAACGTATAACGTATAACGTATAACGTATAACGTATAACGTATAACGTATAACGTATAACGTATAACGTATAACGTATAACGTATAACGTATAACGTATAACGTATAACGTATAACGTATAACGTATAACGTATAACGTATAACGTATAACGTATAACGTATAACGTATAACGTATAACGTATAACGTATAACGTATAACGTATAACGTATAACGTATAACGGATAAAGTATAACGTACAACGTACAACGTACAACGTAGAACGTATAACGTATAACGTATAACGTATAACGTATAACGTATAACGTATAACGTATAACGTATAACGTATAACGTATAACGTATAACGTATGACGTATAACGTATAACGTATAACGTATAACGTATAACGTATAACGTACAACGTACAACGTATAACGTACAACGTACAACGTACAACGTACAACGTACAACGTATAACGTATAACGTATAACGTATAACGTATAACTTTTAACGTTAAACATATAACGTATAACGTATAACGTATAACGTATAACGTAGAACGTATAACGTATAACGTATAACGTATAACGTATAACGTATAACATATAACGTTTAACGTTAAACATATAACGTATTTACTTATAACGTATAACGTATAACGTGTAACGTTTAACGTATAACGTATAATGTATAATGTATAACGTTAAACGTATAACGTATAACGTACAACGTATAACGTATAACGTTAAACATATAACGTATAACGTATAACGTATAACGTATAACGTATAACGTATAACGTATAACGTATAACGTATAACGTATAACGTATAACGTATAACGTATAACGTATAACGTATAACGTATAACGTATAACGTATAACGTATAACGTATAACGTATAACGTATAACGTATAACGTATAACGTATAACGTATAACGTATAACGTATAACGTATAACGTATAACGTATAACGTATAACGTATAACGTATAACGTACAACGTAGAACGTATAACGTATAACGTATAACGTATAACGTATAATGTTAAACGTATAACGTATAACGTATAACGTATAACGTATAACGTACAACGTATAACGTATAACGTATAACGTATAACTTTTAACGTTAAACATATAACGTATAACGTATAACGTATAACGTATAACGTACAACGTATAACGTATAACGTTAAACATATAACGTATAACGTATAACGTATAACGTATAACGTATAACGTATAACGTATAACGTATAACGTATAACGTATAACGTATAACGTATAACGTATAACGTATAACGTATAACGTATAACGTATAACGTATAACGTATAACGTATAACGTATAACGTATCACGTATAACGTATAATGTATAACGTATAACGTACATCGTGTAACGTATAACGTATAATGTATAACGTATAACGTATAACGTATAGCGTATAACGTATAACGTATAACGTATAACGTATAACGTATAACGTATAACGATAAACATATAACGTATAACGTATAACGTATAACGTATAACGTATAACGTATAACGTATAACGTATAACGTATAACGTATAACGTATAACATATAACGTATAACGTTAAACATATAACGTATTTACTTATAACGTATAACGTATAACGTGTAACGTTTAACGTATAACGTATAATGTATAATGTATAACGTTAAACGTATAACGTATAACGTACAACGTATAACGTATAACGTTAAACATATAACGTATAACGTATAACGTATAACGTATAATGTATAACGTATAACGTATAACGTATAGCGTATAACGTATAACGTATAACGTATAACGTATAACGTATAACGTATAACGATAAACATATAACGTATAACGTATAACGTATAACGTATAACGTATAACGTATAACGTATAACGTATAACGTATAACGTATAACGTATAACGTATAACGTATAACGTATAACATATAACGTATAACGTTAAACATATAACGTATTTACTTATAACGTATAACGTATAACGTGTAACGTTTAACGTATAACGTATAATGTATAATGTATAACGTTAAACGTATAACGTATAACGTACAACGTATAACGTATAACGTTAAACATATAACGTATAACGTATAACGTATAACGTATAACGTATAACGTATAACGTATAACGTATAACGTATAACGTATAACGTATAACGTATAACGTATAACGTATAACGTATAACGTATAACGTATAACGTATAACGTATAACGTATAACGTATAACGTATAACGTATAACGTACAACGTATAACGTATAACGTATAACGTATAACGTATAATGTTAAACGTATAACGTATAACGTATAACGTATAACGTATAACGTATAACGTATAACGTATAACGTGTAACGTATAACGTATAACGTATAACGTATAACGTATAACGTATAACGTATAACGTATAACGTATAACGTATAACGTATAACGTATAACGTATAACGTATAACGTATAACGTATAACGTATAACGTATAACGTATAACGTATAACGTATAACGTACAACGTATAACGTATAACGTATAACGTATAACGTATAATGTTAAACGTATAACGTATAACGTATAACTTATAACGTATAACGTATAACATATAACGTATAACGTTAAACATATAACGTATTTACTTATAACGTATAACGTATAACGTGTAACGTTTAACGTATAACGTATAATGTATAATGTATAACGTTAAACGTATAACGTATAACGTTAAACATATAACGTATAACGTATAACGTATAACGTATAACGTATAACGTATAACGTATAACGTATAACGTATAACGTATAACGTATAACGTATAACGTATAACGTATAACGTATAACGTATAACGTATAACGTACAACGTATAACGTATAACGTATAACGTATAACGTATAACGTATAATGTTAAACGTATAACGTATAACGTATAACTTATAACGTATAACGTATAACGTATAACGTATAACGTATAACGTATAACGTATAACGTATAACGTATAACGTATAACGTATAACTTATAACGTATAACGTATAACGTATAACGTATAACGTATAACGTATAACGTATAACGTATAACGTATAACGTATAACGTATAACGTATAACGAATAACGTATAACGTATAACGTATAACGTATAACGTATATCGTATAACGTATAACGTATAATGTATAACGTATAACGTATAACGTATAACGCATAACGTATAACGTATAACGTATAATGTTAAACGTATAACCTATAACGTACAACGTATAACGTTGAGACGTATAACGTATAATCTATAATGTATAACGATAAACGTATAACGTATAACGTATAACGTATAACGTATAACGTATAACGTATAACGTATAACGTATAACGTATAACGTATAACGTATAACGTATAACGTATAACGTATAACGTATAACGTATAACGTATAACGTATAACGTATAACGTATAACGTATAACGTATAACGTATAACGTATAACGTATAACGTATAACGTATAACGTATAACGTATAACGTATAACGTATAACGTATAACGTATAACGTATAACGTATAACGTATAACGTATAACGTATAACGTATAACGTATAACGTATAACGTATAACGTATAACGTATAACGTATAACGTATAACGTATAACGTATAACGTATAACGTATAACGTATAACGTATAACGTATAACGTATAACGTATAACGTATAACGTATAACGTATAACGTATAACGTATAACGTATAACGTATAACGTATAACGTATAACGTATAACGTATAACGTATAACGTATAACGTATAACGTATAACGTATAACGTATAACGTATAACGTATAACGTATAACGTATAACGTATAACGTATAACGTATAACGTATAACGTATAACGTATAACGTATAACGTATAACGTATAACGTATAACGTATAACGTATAACGTATAACGTATAACGTATAACGTATAACGTATAACGTATAACGTATAACGTATAACGTATAACGTATAACGTATAACGTATAACGTATAACGTATAACGTATAACGTATAACGTATAACGTATAACGTATAACGTATAACGTATAACGTATAACGTATAACGTATAACGTATAACGTATAACGTATAACGTATAACGTATAACGTATAACGTATAACGTATAACGTATAACGTATAACGTATAACGTATAACGTATAACGTATAACGTATAACGTATAACGTATAACGTATAACGTATAACGTATAACGTATAACGTATAACGTATAACGTATAACGTATAACGTATAACGTATAACGTATAACGTATAACGTATAACGTATAACGTATAACGTATAACGTATAACGTATAACGGATAAAGTATAACGTACAACGTACAACGTACAACGTAGAACGTATAACGTATAACGTATAACGTATAACGTATAACGTATAACGTATAACGTATAACGTATAACGTATAACGTATAACGTATGACGTATAACGTATAACGTATAACGTATAACGTATAACGTATAACGTACAACGTACAACGTATAACGTACAACGTACAACGTACAACGTACAACGTACAACGTATAACGTATAACGTATAACGTATAACGTATAACTTTTAACGTTAAACATATAACGTATAACGTATAACGTATAACGTATAACGTAGAACGTATAACGTATAACGTATAACGTATAACGTATAACGTATAACGTATAACGTATAACGTATAACATATAACGTATAACGTTAAACATATAACGTATTTACTTATAACGTATAACGTATAACGTGTAACGTTTAACGTATAACGTATAATGTATAATGTATAACGTTAAACGTATAACGTATAACGTACAACGTATAACGTATAACGTTAAACATATAACGTATAACGTATAACGTATAACGTATAACGTATAACGTATAACGTATAACGTATAACGTATAACGTATAACGTATAACGTATAACGTATAACGTATAACGTATAACGTATAACGTATAACGTATAACGTATAACGTATAACGTACAACGTATAACGTATAACGTATAACGTATAACTTTTAACGTTAAACATATAACGTATAACGTATAACGTATAACGTATAACGTACAACGTATAACGTATAACGTTAAACATATAACGTATAACGTATAACGTATAACGTATAACGTATAACGTATAACGTATAACGTATAACGTATAACGTATAACGTATAACGTATAACGTATAACGTATAACGTATAACGTATAACGTATAACGTATAACGTATCACGTATAACGTATAATGTATAACGTATAACGTACATCGTGTAACGTATAACGTATAATGTATAACGTATAACGTATAACGTATAGCGTATAACGTATAACGTATAACGTATAACGTATAACGTATAACGTATAACGATAAACATATAACGTATAACGTATAACGTATAACGTATAACGTATAACGTATAACGTATAACGTATAACGTATAACGTATAACGTATAACGTATAACGTATAACATATAACGTATAACGTTAAACATATAACGTATTTACTTATAACGTATAACGTATAACGTGTAACGTTTAACGTATAACGTATAATGTATAATGTATAACGTTAAACGTATAACGTATAACGTACAACGTATAACGTATAACGTTAAACATATAACGTATAACGTATAACGTATAACGTATAATGTATAACGTATAACGTATAACGTATAGCGTATAACGTATAACGTATAACGTATAACGTATAACGTATAACGTATAACGATAAACATATAACGTATAACGTATAACGTATAACGTATAACGTATAACGTATAACGTATAACGTATAACGTATAACGTATAACGTATAACGTATAACATATAACGTATAACGTTAAACATATAACGTATTTACTTATAACGTATAACGTATAACGTGTAACGTTTAACGTATAACGTATAATGTATAATGTATAACGTTAAACGTATAACGTATAACGTACAACGTATAACGTATAACGTTAAACATATAACGTATAACGTATAACGTATAACGTATAACGTATAACGTATAACGTATAACGTATAACGTATAACGTATAACGTATAACGTATAACGTATAACGTATAACGTATAACGTATAACGTATAACGTATAACGTATAACGTATAACGTATAACGTATAACGTATAACGTATAACGTATAACGTATAACGTATAACGTATAACGTACAACGTATAACGTATAACGTATAACGTATAACGTATAATGTTAAACGTATAACGTATAACGTATAACGTATAACGTATAACGTATAACGTATAACGTATAACGTGTAACGTATAACGTATAACGTATAACGTATAACGTATAACGTATAACGTATAACGTATAACGTATAACGTATAACGTATAACGTATAACGTATAACGTATAACGTATAACGTATAACGTATAACGTATAACGTACAACGTATAACGTATAACGTATAACGTATAACGTATAACGTATAATGTTAAACGTATAACGTATAACGTATAATGTTAAACGTATAACGTATAACGTATAACATATAACGTATAACGTTAAACATATAACGTATTTACTTATAACGTATAACGTATAACGTGTAACGTTTAACGTATAACGTATAATGTATAATGTATAACGTTAAACGTATAACGTATAACGTTAAACATATAACGTATAACGTATAACGTATAACGTATAACGTATAACGTATAACGTATAACGTATAACGTATAACGTATAACGTATAACGTATAACGTATAACGTATAACGTATAACGTATAACGTATAACGTATAACGTATAACGTATAACGTATAACGTATAACGTATAACGTATAACGTATAACGTATAACGTATAACGGATAAAGTATAACGTACAACGTACAACGTACAACGTACAACGTAGAACGTATAACGTATAACGTATAACGTATAACGTATAACGTATAACGTATAACGTATAACGTATAACGTATAACGTATAACGTATAACGTATAACGTATAACGTATGACGTATAACGTATAACGTATAACGTATAACGTATAACGTACAACGTACAACGTATAACGTACAACGTACAACGTACAACGTACAACGTACAACGTACAACGTACAACGTACAACGTACAACGTATAACGTATAACGTATAACGTATAACTTTTAACGTTAAACATATAACGTATAACGTATAACGTATAACGTATAACGTATAACGTATAACGTAGAACGTATAACGTATAACGTATAACGTATAACGTATAACGTATAACGTATAACGTATAACGTATAACGTATAACGTATAACATATAACGTTTAACGTTAAACATATAACGTATTTACTTATAACGTATAACGTATAACGTGTAACGTTTAACGTATAACGTATAATGTATAATGTATAACGTTAAACGTATAACGTATAACGTACAACGTATAACGTATAACGTTAAACGTATAACGTATAACGTATAACGTATAACGTATAACGTATAACGTATAACGTATAACGTATAACGTATAACGTATAACGTATAACGTATAACGTATAACGTATAACGTATAACGTATAACGTATAACGTATAACGTATAACGTATAACGTATAACGTATAACGTATAACGTATAACGTATAACGTATAACGTATAACGTATAACGTATAACGTATAACGTATAACGTATAACGTATAACGTATAACGTATAACGTATAACGTATAACGTATAACGTATAACGTATAACGTATAACGTATAACGTATAACGTATAACGTATAACGTATAACGTATAACGTATAACGTATAACGTATAACGAATAACGTATAACGTATAACGTATAACGTATATCGTATAACGTATAACGTATAATGTATAACGTATAACGTATAACGTATAACGCATAACGTATAACGTATAACGTATAATGTTAAACGTATAACCTATAACGTACAACGTATAACGTTGAGACGTATAACGTATAATCTATAATGTATAACGATAAACGTATAACGTATAACGTATAACGTATAACGTATAACGTATAACGTATAACGTATAACGTATAACGTATAACGTATAACGTATAACGTATAACGTATAACGTATAACGTATAACGTATAACGTATAACGTATAACGTATAACGTATAACGTATAACGTATAACGTATAACGTATAACGTATAACGTATAACGTATAACGTATAACGTATAACGTATAACGTATAACGTATAACGTATAACGTATAACGTATAACGTATAACGTATAACGTATAACGTATAACGTATAACGTATAACGTATAACGTATAACGTATAACGTATAACGTATAACGTATAACGTATAACGTATAACGTATAACGTATAACGTATAACGTATAACGTATAACGTATAACGTATAACGTATAACGTATAACGTATAACGTATAACGTATAACGTATAACGTATAACGTATAACGTATAACGTATAACGTATAACGTATAACGTATAACGTATAACGTATAACGTATAACGTATAACGTATAACGTATAACGTATAACGTATAACGTATAACGTATAACGTATAACGTATAACGTATAACGTATAACGTATAACGTATAACGTATAACGTATAACGTATAACGTATAACGTATAACGTATAACGTATAACGTATAACGTATAACGTATAACGTATAACGTATAACGTATAACGTATAACGTATAACGTATAACGTATAACGTATAACGTATAACGTATAACGTATAACGTATAACGTATAACGTATAACGTATAACGTATAACGTATAACGTATAACGTATAACGTATAACGTATAACGTATAACGTATAACGTATAACGTATAACGTATAACGTATAACGTATAACGTATAACGTATAACGTATAACGTATAACGTATAACGTATAACGTATAACGTATAACGGATAAAGTATAACGTACAACGTACAACGTACAACGTACAACGTAGAACGTATAACGTATAACGTATAACGTATAACGTATAACGTATAACGTATAACGTATAACGTATAACGTATAACGTATAACGTATAACGTATGACGTATAACGTATAACGTATAACGTATAACGTATAACGTACAACGTACAACGTATAACGTACAACGTACAACGTACAACGTACAACGTACAACGTACAACGTACAACGTACAACGTACAACGTATAACGTATAACGTATAACGTATAACTTTTAACGTTAAACATATAACGTATAACGTATAACGTATAACGTATAACGTAGAACGTATAACGTATAACGTATAACGTATAACGTATAACGTATAACGTATAACGTATAACGTATAACGTATAACATATAACGTTTAACGTTAAACATATAACGTATTTACTTATAACGTATAACGTATAACGTGTAACGTTTAACGTATAACGTATAATGTATAATGTATAACGTTAAACGTATAACGTATAACGTACAACGTATAACGTATAACGTTAAACGTATAACGTATAACGTATAACGTATAACGTATAACGTATAACGTATAACGTATAACGTATAACGTATAACGTATAACGTATAACGTATAACGTATAACGTATAACGTATAACGTATAACGTATAACGTATAACGTATAACGTATAACGTATAACGTATAACGTATAACGTATAACGTATAACGTATAACGTATAACGTATAACGTATAACGTATAACGTATAACGTATAACGTATAACGTATAACGTATAACGTATAACGTATAACGTATAACGTATAACGTATAACGTATAACGTATAACGTATAACGTATAACGTATAACGTATAACGTATAACGTATAACGTATAACGTATAACGTATAACGTATAACGTATAACGTATAACGTATAACGTATAACGTATAACGTATAACGTATAACGTATAACGTATAACGTATAACGCACAACGTATAACGTATAACGTATAACGTATAACGTATAACGTATAATGTTAAACGTATAACGTATAACGTATAACGTATAACGTATAACGTATAACGTACAACGTATAACGTATAACGTATAACGTATAACTTTTAACGTTAAACATATAACGTATAACGCATAACGTATAACGTATAACGTACAACGTATAACGTATAACGTTAAACATATAACGTATAACGTATAACGTATAACGTATAACGTATAACGTATAACGTATAACGTATAACGTATAACGTATAACGTATAACGTATAACGTATAACGTATAACGTATAACGTATAACGTATAACGTATAACGTATAACGTATAACGTATAACGTATAACGTATAACGTATAACGTATAACGTATAACGTATAACGTATAACGTATAACGTATAACGTATAACGTATAACGTATAACGTATAACGTATAACGTATAACGTATAACGTATAACGTATAACGTATAACGTATAACGTATAACGTATAACGTATAACGTATAACGTATAACGTATAACGTATAACGTATAACGTATAACGTATAACGTATAACGTATAACGTATAACGTATAACGTATAACGTATAACGTATAACGTATAACGTATAACGTATAACGTATAACGTATAACGTATAACGTATAACGTATAACGTATAACGTATAACGTATAACGTATAACGTATAACGTATAACGTATAACGTATAACGTATAACGTATAACGTATAACGTATAACGTATAACGTATAACGTATAACGTATAACGTATAACGTATAACGTATAACGTATAACGTATAACGTATAACGTATAACGTATAACGTATAACGTATAACGTATAACGTATAACGTATAACGTATAACGTATAACGTATAACGTATAACGTACAACGTATAACGTATAACGTATAACGTACAACGTACAACGTATAACGTATAACGTATAATGTTAAACGTATATCCTATAACGTACAACGTATACCGTTTAGACGTATAACGTATAATGTATAACGTATAACGTACAACGTATAATGTATAACGTATAACGTATAACGCATAACGTATAACGTATAACGTATAATGTTAAACGTATAACCTATAACGTATAACGTTAAACGTACAACGTATAATGCATAACGTATAACGTAAAACGTATAACGTATAACGTATAACGTATAACGTATAACGTATAACGTATAACGTATAACGTATAACGTATAACGTATAACGTATAACGTATAACGTATAACGTATAACGTATAACGTATAACGTATAACGTATAACGTATAACGTATAACGTATAACGTATAACGTATAACGTATAACGTATAACGTATAACGTATAACGTATAACGTATAACGTATAACGTATAACGTATAACGTATAACGTATAACGTATAACGTATAACGTATAACGTATAACGTATAACGTATACAACGTATAACGTATAACGTATAACGTATAACGTATAACGTATAACGTATAACGTATAACGTATAACGTATAACGTATAACGTATAACGTATAACGTATAACGTATAACGTATAACGTATAACGTATAACGTATAACGTATAACGTATAACGTATAACGTATAACGTATAACGTATAACGTATAACGTATAACGTATAACGTATAACGTATAACGTATAACGTATAACGTATAACGTATAACGTATAACGTATAACGTATAACGTATAACGTATAACGTATAACGTATAACGTATAACGTATAACGTATAACGTATAACGTATAACGTATAACGTATAACGTATAACGTATAACGTATAACGTATAACGTATAACGTATAACGTATAACGTATAACGTATAACGTATAACGTATAACGTATAACGTATAACGTATAACGTATAACGTATAACGTATAACGTATAACGTATAACGTATAACGTATAACGTATAACGTATAACGTATAACGTATAACGTATAACGTATAACGTATAACGTATAACGTATAACGTATAACGTATAACGTATAACGTATAACGTATAACGTATAACGTATAACGTATAACGTATAACGTATAACGTATAACGTATAACGTATAACGTATAACGTATAACGTATAACGTATAACGTATAACGTATAACGTATAACGTATAACGTATAACGTATAACGTATAACGTATAACGTATAACGTATAACGTATAACGTATAACGTATAACGTATAACGTATAACGTATAACGTATAACGTATAACGTATAACGTATAACGTATAACGTATAACGTATAACGTATAACGTATAACGTATAACGTATAAAGTATAACGTGTAACGTCTAACGTATAACGTATAACGTATAACGTATAACGTATAACGTATAACGTACAACGTATAACGTATAACGTATAACGTACAACGTACAAAGTATAACGTATAACGTATAATGTTAAACGTATAACCTATAACGTACAACGTATAACGTTTAGACGTATAACGTATAACGTATAACGTATAACGTATAACGTATAACGTATAACGTATAACGTATAACGTATAACGTATAACGTATAACGTATAACGTATAACGTATAACGTATAACGTATAACGTATAACGTATAACGTATAACGTATAACGTATAACGTATAACGTATAACGTATAACGTATAACGTATAACGTATAACGTATAACGTATAACGTATAACGTATAACGTATAACGTATAACGTATAACGTATAACGTATAACGTATAACGTATAACGTATAACGTATAACGTATAACGTATAACGTATAACGTATAACGTATAACGTATAACGTATAACGTATAACGTATAACGTATAACGTATAACGTATAACGTATAACGTATAACGTATAACGTATAACGTATAACGTATAACGTATAACGTATAACGTATAACGTATAACGTATAACGTATAACGTATAACGTATAACGTATAACGTATAACGTATAACGTATAACGTATAACGTATAACGTATAACGTATAACGTATAACGTATAACGTATAACGTATAACGTATAACGTATAACGTATAACGTATAACGTATAACGTATAACGTATAACGTATAACGTATAACGTATAACGTATAACGTATAACGTATAACGTATAACGTATAACGTATAACGTATAACGTATAACGTATAACGTATAACGTATAACGTATAACGTATAACGTATAACGTATAACGTATAACGTATAACGTATAACGTATAACGTATAACGTATAACGTATAACGTATAACGTATAACGTATAACGTATAACGTATAACGTATAACGTATAACGTATAACGTATAACGTATAACGTATAACGTATAACGTATAACGTATAACGTATAACGTATAACGTATAACGTATAACGTATAACGTATAACGTATAACGTATAACGTATAACGTATAACGTATAACGTATAACGTATAACGTATAACGTATAACGTATAACGTATAACGTATAACGTATAACGTATAACGTATAACGTATAACGTATAACGTATAACGTATAACGTATAACGTATAACGTATAACGTATAACGTATAAAGTATAACGTGTAACGTCTAACGTATAACGTATAACGTATAACGTATAACGTATAACGTATAACGTACAACGTATAACGTATAACGTATAACGTACAACGTACAAAGTATAACGTATAACGTATAATGTTAAACGTATAACCTATAACGTACAACGTATAACGTTTAGACGTATAACGTATAACGTATAACGTATAACGTATAACGTATAACGTATAACGTATAACGTATAACGTATAACGTATAACGTATAACGTATAACGTATAACGTATAACGTATAACGTATAACGTATAACGTATAACGTATAACGTATAACGTATAACGTATAACGTATAACGTATAACGTATAACGTATAACGTATAACGTATAACGTATAACGTATAACGTATAACGTATAACGTATAACGTATAACGTATAACGTATAACGTATAACGTATAACGTATAACGTATAACGTATAACGTATAACGTATAACGTATAACGTATAACGTATAACGTATAACGTATAACGTATAACGTATAACGTATAACGTATAACGTATAACGTATAACGTATAACGTATAACGTATAAGGTATAACGTATAACGTATAACGTATAACGTATAACGTATAACGTATAACGTATAACGTATAACGTATAACGTATAACGTATAACGTATAACGTATAACGTATAACGTATAACGTATAACGTACAACGTACAACGTACAACGTACAACGTACAACGTATAACGTGTAACGTTAAACGTATAACGTATAACGTATAACGCTAAACATATAACGTATAACGTATAACGTATAATGTATAACGTATAATGTACAACGTACAACGTATAACGTATAACGTATAACGTATAACGTATAACGTATAACGTATAACGTATAACGTATAACGTATAACGTATAACGTATAACGTATAACGTATAACGTATAACGTATAACGTATAACGTATAACGTATAACGTATAACGTATAACGTATAACGTATAACGTATAACGTATAACGTATAACGTATAACGTATAACGTATAACGTATAACGTATAACGTATAACGTATAACGTATAACGTATAACGTATAACGTATAACGTATAACGTATAACGTATAACGTATAACGTATAACGTATAACGTATAACGTATAACGTATAACGTATAACGTATAACGTATAACGTACAACGTATAACGTATAACGTATAACGTATAACGTATAACGTACAACGTATAACGTATAACGTATAACGTATAACGTATAACGTATAACGTATAACGTATAACGTATAACGTATAACGTATAACGTATAACGTATAACGTATAACGTATAACGTATAACGTATAACGTATAACGTATAACGTATAACGTATAACGTATAACGTATAACGTATAACGTATAACGTATAACGTATAACGTATAACGTATAACGTATAACGTATAACGTATAACGTATAACGTATAACGTATAACGTATAACGTATAACGTATAACGTATAACGTATAACGTATAACGTATAACGTATAACGTATAACGTATAACGTATAACGTATAACGTATAACGTATAACGTATAACGTATAACGTATAACGTATAACGTATAACGTATAACGTATAACGTATAACGTATAACGTATAACGTATAACGTATAACGTATAACGTATAACGTATAACGTATAACGTATAACGTATAACGTATAACGTATAACGTATAACGTATAACGTATAACGTATAACGTATAACGTATAACGTATAACGTATAACGTATAACGTATAACGTATAACGTATAACGTATAACGTATAACGTATAACGTATAACGTATAACGTATAACGTATAACGTATAACGTATAACGTATAACGTATAACGTATAACGTATAACGTATAACGTATAACGTATAACGTATAACGTATAACGTATAACGTATAACGTATAACGTATAACGTATAACGTATAACGTATAACGTATAACGTATAACGTATAACGTATAACGTATAACGTATAACGTATAACGTATAACGTATAACGTATAACGTATAACGTATAACGTATAACGTATAACGTATAACGTATAACGTATAACGTATAACGTATAACGTATAACGTATAACGTATAACGTATAACGTATAACGTATAACGTATAACGTATAACGTATAACGTATAACGTATAACGTATAAAGTATAACGTGTAACGTCTAACGTATAACGTATAACGTATAACGTATAACGTATAACGTATAACGTACAACGTATAACGTATAACGTATAACGTACAACGTACAAAGTATAACGTATAACGTATAATGTTAAACGTATAACCTATAACGTACAACGTATAACGTTTAGACGTATAACGTATAACGTATAACGTATAACGTATAACGTATAACGTATAACGTATAACGTATAACGTATAACGTATAACGTATAACGTATAACGTATAACGTATAACGTATAACGTATAACGTATAACGTATAACGTATAACGTATAACGTATAACGTATAACGTATAACGTATAACGTATAACGTATAACGTATAACGTATAACGTATAACGTATAACGTATAACGTATAACGTATAACGTATAACGTATAACGTATAACGTATAACGTATAACGTATAACGTACAACGTACAACGTACAACGTACAACGTACAACGTATAACGTGTAACGTTAAACGTATAACGTATAACGTATAACGCTAAACATATAACGTATAACGTATAACGTATAATGTATAACGTATAATGTACAACGTACAACGTATAACGTATAACGTATAACGTATAACGTATAACGTATAACGTATAACGTATAACGTATAACGTATAACGTATAACGTATAACGTATAACGTATAACGTATAACGTATAACGTATAACGTATAACGTATAACGTATAACGTATAACGTATAACGTATAACGTATAACGTATAACGTATAACGTATAACGTATAACGTATAACGTATAACGTATAACGTATAACGTATAACGTATAACGTATAACGTATAACGTATAACGTATAACGTATAACGTATAACGTATAACGTATAACGTATAACGTATAACGTATAACGTATAACGTATAACGTATAACGTATAACGTATAACGTATAACGTATAACGTATAACGTATAACGTATAACGTATAACGTATAACGTATAACGTATAACGTATAACGTATAACGTATAACGTATAACGTATAACGTATAACGTATAACGTATAACGTATAACGTATAACGTATAACGTATAACGTATAACGTATAACGTATAACGTATAACGTACAACGTACAACGTACAACGTACAACGTACAACGTATAACGTGTAACGTTAAACGTATAACGTATAACGTATAACGCTAAACATATAACGTATAACGTATAACGTATAATGTATAACGTATAATGTACAACGTACAACGTATAACGTATAACGTATAACGTATAACGTATAACGTATAACGTATAACGTATAACGTATAACGTATAACGTATAACGTATAACGTATAACGTATAACGTATAACGTATAACGTATAACGTATAACGTATAACGTATAACGTATAACGTATAACGTATAACGTATAACGTATAACGTATAACGTATAACGTATAACGATAAACATATAACGTATAACGTACATCGTGTAACGTATAACGTATAATGTATAACGTATAACGTATAACGTATAACATATAACGTATAACGTTAAACATATAACGTATTTACTTATAACGTATAACGTATAACGTGTAACGTTTAACGTATAACGTATAATGTATAATGTATAACGTTAAACGTATAACGTATAACGTTAAACATATAACGTATAACGTTAAACATATAACGTATTTACTTATAACGTATAACGTATAACGTGTAACGTTTAACGTATAACGTATAATGTATAATGTATAACGTTAAACGTATAACGTATAACGTTAAACATATAACGTATAACGTATAACGTATAACGTATAACGTATAACGTATAACGTATAACGTATAACGTATAACGTATAACGTATAACGTATAACGTATAACGTATAACGTATAACGTATAACGTATAAAGTATAACGTGTAACGTCTAACGTATAACGTATAACGTATAACGTATAACGTATAACGTATAACGTACAACGTATAACGTATAACGTATAACGTACAACGTACAAAGTATAACGTATAACGTATAATGTTAAACGTATAACCTATAACGTACAACGTATAACGTTTAGACGTATAACGTATAACGTATAACGTATAACGTATAACGTATAACGTATAACGTATAACGTATAACGTATAACGTATAACGTATAACGTATAACGTATAACGTATAACGTATAACGTATAACGTATAACGTATAACGTATAACGTATAACGTATAACGTATAACGTATAACGTATAACGTATAACGTATAACGTATAACGTATAACGTATAACGTATAACGTATAACGTATAACGTATAACGTATAACGTATAACGTATAACGTATAACGTATAACGTATAACGTATAACGTATAACGTATAACGTATAACGTATAACGTATAACGTATAACGTATAACGTATAACGTATAACGTATAACGTATAACGTATAACGTATAACGTATAACGTATAACGTATAACGTATAACGTATAACGTATAACGTACAACGTACAACGTACAACGTACAACGTACAACGTATAACGTGTAACGTTAAACGTATAACGTATAACGTATAACGCTAAACATATAACGTATAACGTATAACGTATAATGTATAACGTATAATGTACAACGTACAACGTATAACGTATAACGTATAACGTATAACGTATAACGTATAACGTATAACGTATAACGTATAACGTATAACGTATAACGTATAACGTATAACGTATAACGTATAACGTATAACGTATAACGTATAACGTATAACGTATAACGTATAACGTATAACGTATAACGTATAACGTATAACGTATAACGTATAACGTATAACGTATAACGTATAACGTATAACGTATAACGTATAACGTATAACGTATAACGTATAACGTATAACGTACAACGTATAACGTATAACGTATAACGTATAACGTATAACGTATAACGTATAACGTATAACGTATAACGTATAACGTATAACGTATAACGTATAACGTATAACGTATAACGATAAACATATAACGTATAACGTACATCGTGTAACGTATAACGTATAATGTATAACGTATAACGTATAACGTATAACATATAACGTATAACGTTAAACATATAACGTATTTACTTATAACGTATAACGTATAACGTGTAACGTTTAACGTATAACGTATAATGTATAATGTATAACGTTAAACGTATAACGTATAACGTTAAACATATAACGTATAACGTTAAACATATAACGTATTTACTTATAACGTATAACGTATAACGTGTAACGTTTAACGTATAACGTATAATGTATAATGTATAACGTTAAACGTATAACGTATAACGTTAAACATATAACGTATAACGTATAACGTATAACGTATAACGTATAACGTATAACGTATAACGTATAACGTATAACGTATAACGTATAACGTATAACGTATAACGTATAACGTATAACGTATAACGTATAACGTATAACGTATAACGTATAACGTATAACGTATAACGTATAACGTATAACGTATAACGTATAATGTTAAACGTATAACGTATAACGTATAACTTATAACGTATAACGTATAACGTATAACGTATAACGTATAACGTATAACTTATAACGTATAACGTATAACGTATAACGTATAACTTATAACGTATAACGTATAACGTATAACGTATAACGTACAACGTATAACGTTTAGACGTATAACGTATAACGTATAACGTATAACGTATAACGTATAACGTATAACGTATAACGTATAACGTATAACGTATAACGTATAACGTATAACGTATAACGTATAACGTATAACGTATAACGTATAACGTATAACGTATAACGTATAACGTATAACGTATAACGTATAACGTATAACGTATAACGTATAACGTATAACGTATAACGTATAACGTATAACGTATAACGTATAACGTATAACGTATAACGTATAACGTATAACGTATAACGTATAACGTATAACGTATAACGTATAACGTATAACGTATAACGTATAACGTATAACGTATAACGTATAACGTATAACGTATAACGTATAACGTATAACGTATAACGTATAACGTATAACGTATAACGTATAACGTATAACGTATAACGTATAACGTATAACGTATAACGTATAACGTATAACGTATAACGTATAACGTATAACGTATAACGTATAACGTATAACGTATAACGTATAACGTATAACGTATAACGTATAACGTATAACGTATAACGTATAACGTACAACGTACAACGTACAACGTACAACGTACAACGTATAACGTGTAACGTTAAACGTATAACGTATAACGTATAACGCTAAACATATAACGTATAACGTATAACGTATAATGTATAACGTATAATGTACAACGTACAACGTATAACGTATAACGTATAACGTATAACGTATAACGTATAACGTATAACGTATAACGTATAACGTATAACGTATAACGTATAACGTATAACGTATAACGTATAACGTATAACGTATAACGTATAACGTATAACGTATAACGTATAACGTATAACGTATAACGTATAACGTATAACGTATAACGTATAACGTATAACGTATAACGTATAACGTATAACGTATAACGTATAACGTATAACGTATAACGTATAACGTATAACGTATAACGTATAACGTATAACGTATAACGTATAACGTATAACGTATAACGTATAACGTATAACGTATAACGTATAACGTACAACGTATAACGTATAACGTATAACGTATAACGTATAACGTATAACGTATAACGTATAACGTATAACGTATAACGTATAACGTATAACGTATAACGTATAACGTATAACGATAAACATATAACGTATAACGTACATCGTGTAACGTATAACGTATAATGTATAACGTATAACGTATAACGTATAACATATAACGTATAACGTTAAACATATAACGTATTTACTTATAACGTATAACGTATAACGTGTAACGTTTAACGTATAACGTATAATGTATAATGTATAACGTTAAACGTATAACGTATAACGTATAACGTTAAACATATAACGTATAACGTTAAACATATAACGTATTTACTTATAACGTATAACGTATAACGTGTAACGTTTAACGTATAACGTATAATGTATAATGTATAACGTTAAACGTATAACGTATAACGTTAAACATATAACGTATAACGTACATCGTGTAACGTATAACGTATAATGTATAACGTATAACGTATAACGTATAACATATAACGTATAACGTTAAACATTTAACGTATTTACTTATAACGTATAACGTATAACGTGTAACGTTTAACGTATAACGTATAATGTATAATGTATAACGTTAAACGTATAACGTATAACGTTAAACATATAACGTATAACGTTAAACATATAACGTATTTACTTATAACGTATAACGTATAACGTGTAACGTTTAACGTATAACGTATAATGTATAATGTATAACGTTAAACGTATAACGTATAACGTTAAACATATAACGTATAACGTATAACGTATAACGTATAACGTATAACGTATAACGTATAACGTATAACGTATAACGTATAACGTATAACGTATAACGTATAACGTATAACGTATAACGTATAACGTATAACGTATAACGTATAACGTATAACGTACAACGTATAACGTATAACGTATAACGTATAACGTATAACGTATAACGTATAACGTATAACGTATAATGTTAAACGTATAACGTATAACGTATAACTTATAACGTATAACGTATAACGTATAACGTATAACGTATAACTTATAACGTATAACGTATAACGTATAACGTATAACTTATAACGTATAACGTATAACGTATAACGTATAACGTACAACGTATAACGTTTAGACGTATAACGTATAACGTATAACGTATAACGTATAACGTATAACGTATAACGTATAACGTATAACGTATAACGTATAACGTATAACGTATAACGTATAACGTATAACGTATAACGTATAACGTATAACGTATAACGTGTAACGTATAACGTATAACGTATAACGTATAACGTATAACGTATAACGTATAACGTATAACGTATAACGTATAACGTATAACGTATAACGTATAACGTATAACGTATAACGTATAACGTATAACGTATAACGTATAACGTATAACGTATAACGTATAACGTATAACGTATAACGTATAACGTATAACGTATAACGTATAACGTATAACGTATAACGTATAACGTATAACGTATAACGTATAACGTATAACGTACAACGTATAACGTATAACGTATAACGTACAACGTACAACGTACAACGTACAACGTACAACGTATAACGTGTAACGTTAAACGTATAACGTATAACGTATAACGCTAAACATATAACGTATAACGTATAACGTATAATGTATAACGTATAATGTACAACGTACAACGTATAACGTATAACGTATAACGTATAACGTATAACGTATAACGTATAACGTATAACGTATAACGTATAACGTATAACGTATAACGTATAACGTATAACGTATAACGTATAACGTATAACGTATAACGTATAACGTATAACGTATAACGTATAACGTATAACGTATAACGTATAACGTATAACGTATAACGTATAACGTATAACGTATAACGTATAACGTATAACGTATAACGTATAACGTATAACGTATAACGTATAACGTATAACGTATAACGTATAACGTATAACGTATAACGTATAACGTATAACGTATAACGTATAACGTATAACGTATAACGTATAACGTATAACGTATAACGTATAACGTATAACGTATAACGTATAACGTATAACGTATAACGTATAACGTATAACGTATAACGTATAACGTATAACGTATAACGTATAACGTATAACGTATAACGTATAACGTATAACGTATAACGTATAACGTATAACGTATAACGTATAACGTATAACGTATAACGTATAACGTATAACGTATAACGTATAACGTATAACGTATAACGTATAACGTATAACGTATAACGTATAACGTATAACGTATAACGTATAACGTATAACGTATAACGTATAACGATAAACATATAACGTATAACGTACATCGTGTAACGTATAACGTATAATGTATAACGTATAACGTATAACGTATAACATATAACGTATAACGTTAAACATATAACGTATTTACTTATAACGTATAACGTATAACGTGTAACGTTTAACGTATAACGTATAATGTATAATGTATAACGTTAAACGTATAACGTATAACGTATAACGTTAAACATATAACGTATAACGTTAAACATATAACGTATTTACTTATAACGTATAACGTATAACGTGTAACGTTTAACGTATAACGTATAATGTATAATGTATAACGTTAAACGTATAACGTATAACGTTAAACATATAACGTATAACGTATAACGTATAACGTATAACGTATAACGTATAACGTATAACGTATAACGTATAACGTATAACGTATAACGTATAACGTAGTATAACGTATAACGTATAACGTATAACGTATAACGTACAACGTATAACGTATAACGTATAACGTATAACGTATAACGTATAACGTATAACGTATAACGTATAATGTTAAACGTATAACGTATAACGTATAACTTATAACGTATAACGTATAACGTATAACGTATAACGTATAACTTATAACGTATAACGTATAACGTATAACGTATAACGTATAACGTATAACGTATAACGTATAACGTATAACGTATAACGTATAACGTATAACGTATAACGTATAACGTATAACGTATAACGAATAACGTATAACGTATAACGTATAACGTATATCGTATAACGTATAACGTATAATGTATAACGTATAACGTATAACGTATAACGCATAACGTATAACGTATAACGTATAATGTTAAACGTATAACCTATAACGTACAACGTATAACGTTTAGACGTATAACGTATAATCTATAATGTATAACGATAAACGTATAACGTATAACGTATAACGTATAACGTATAACGTATAACGTATAACGTATAACGTATAACGTATAACGTATAACGTATAACGTATAACGTATAACGTATAACGTATAACGTATAACGTATAACGTATAACGTATACGTATAACGTATAACGTATAACGTATAACGTATAACGTATAACGTATAACGTATAACGTATAACGTATAACGTATAACGTATAACGTATAACGTATAACGTATAACGTATAACGTATAACGTATAACGTATAACGTATAACGTATAACGTATAACGTATAACGTATAACGTATAACGTATAACGTATAACGTATAACGTATAACGTATAACGTATAACGTATAACGTATAACGTATAACGTATAACGTATAACGTATAACGTATAACGTATAACGTATAACGTATAACGTATAACGTATAACGTATAACGTATAACGTATAACGTATAACGTATAACGTATAACGTATAACGTATAACGTATAACGTATAACGTATAACGTATAACGTATAACGTATAACGTATAACGTATAACGTATAACGTATAACGTATAACGTATAACGTATAACGTATAACGTATAACGTATAACGTATAACGTATAACGTATAACGTATAACGTATAACGTATAACGTATAACGTATAACGTATAACGTATAACGTATAACGTATAACGTATAACGTATAACGTATAACGTATAACGTATAACGTATAACGTATAACGTATAACGTATAACGTATAACGTATAACGTATAACGTATAACGTATAACGTATAACGTATAACGTATAACGTATAACGTATAACGTATAACGTATAACGTATAACGTATAACGTATAACGTATAACGTATAACGTATAACGTATAACGTATAACGTATAACGTATAACGTATAACGTATAACGTATAACGTATAACGTATAACGTATAACGTATAACGTATAACGTATAACGTATAACGTATAACGTATAACGTATAACGTTTAACGTATAACGTATAACGTATAACGTATAACGTATAACGTATAACGTATAACGTATAACGTATAACGTATAACGTATAACGTATAACGTATAACGTATAACGTATAACGTATAACGTATAACGTATAACGTATAACGTATAACGTATAACGTATAACGTATAACGTATAACGTATAACGTATAACGTATAACGTATAACGTATAACGTATAACGTATAACGTATAACGTTTAACGTATAACGTATAACGTATAACGTATAACGTATAACGGATAAAGTATAACGTACAACGTACAACGTACAACGTAGAACGTATAACGTATAACGTATAACGTATAACGTATAACGTATAACGTATAACGTATAACGTATAACGTATAACGTATAACGTATAACGTGTAACGTATAACGTATAACGTATAACGTATAACGTATAACGTATAACGTATAACGTATAACGTATAACGTATAACGTATAACGTATAACGTTTAACGTATAACGTATAACGTATAACGTATAACGTATAACGTATAACGTATAACGTATAACGTATAACGTATAACGTATAACGTATAACGTATAACGTATAACGTATAACGTATAACGTATAACGTATAACGTATAACGTATAACGTATAACGTATAACGTATAACGTATAACGTATAACGTATAACGTATAACGTATAACGTATAACGTATAACGTATAACGTTTAACGTATAACGTATAACGTATAACGTATAACGTATAACGTATAACGTATAACGTATAACGTATAACGTATAACGTATAACGTATAACGTATAACGTATAACGTATAACGTATAACGTATAACGTATAACGTATAACGTATAACGTATAACGTATAACGTATAACGTATAACGGATAAAGTATAACGTACAACGTACAACGTACAACGTAGAACGTATAACGTATAACGTATAACGTATAACGTATAACGTATAACGTATAACGTATAACGTATAACGTATAACGTATAACGTATAACGTATAACGTATGACGTATAACGTATAACGTATAACGTATAACGTATAACGTATAACGTACAACGTATAACGTATAACGTATAACGTATAACGTATAACGTATAACGTATAACGTATAACGTATAACGTTTAACGTATAACGTATAACGTATAACGTATAACGTATAACGTATAACGTATAACGTATAACGTATAACGTATAACGTATAACGTATAACGTATAACGTATAACGTATAACGTATAACGTATAACGTATAACGTATAACGTATAACGTATAACGTATAACGTATAACGTATAACGTATAACGTATAACGTATAACGTATAACGTATAACGTATAACGTATAACGTATAACGTATAACGTTTAACGTATAACGTATAACGTATAACGTATAACGTATAACGTATAACGTATAACGTATAACGTATAACGTATAACGTATAACGTATAACGTATAACGTATAACGTATAACGTATAAAGTATAACGTGTAACGTCTAACGTATAACGTATAACGTATAACGTATAACGTATAACGTATAACGTACAACGTATAACGTATAACGTATAACGTACAACGTACAAAGTATAACGTATAACGTATAATGTTAAACGTATAACCTATAACGTACAACGTATAACGTTTAGACGTATAACGTATAACGTATAACGTATAACGTATAACGTATAACGTATAACGTATAACGTATAACGTATAACGTATAACGTATAACGTATAACGTATAACGTATAACGTATAACGTATAACGTATAACGTATAACGTATAACGTATAACGTATAACGTATAACGTATAACGTATAACGTATAACGTATAACGTATAACGTATAACGTATAACGTATAACGTATAACGTATAACGTATAACGTATAACGTATAACGTATAACGTATAACGTATAACGTACAACGTACAACGTACAACGTACAACGTACAACGTATAACGTGTAACGTTAAACGTATAACGTATAACGTATAACGCTAAACATATAACGTATAACGTATAACGTATAATGTATAACGTATAATGTACAACGTACAACGTATAACGTATAACGTATAACGTATAACGTATAACGTATAACGTATAACGTATAACGTATAACGTATAACGTATAACGTATAACGTACAACGTACAACGTACAACGTACAACGTACAACGTATAACGTGTAACGTTAAACGTATAACGTATAACGTATAACGCTAAACATATAACGTATAACGTATAACGTATAATGTATAACGTATAATGTACAACGTACAACGTATAACGTATAACGTATAACGTATAACGTATAACGTATAACGTATAACGTATAACGTATAACGTATAACGTATAACGTATAACGTATAACGTATAACGTATAACGTATAACGTATAACGTATAACGTATAACGTATAACGTATAACGTATAACGTATAACGTATAACGTATAACGATAAACATATAACGTATAACGTACATCGTGTAACGTATAACGTATAATGTATAACGTATAACGTATAACGTATAACATATAACGTATAACGTTAAACATATAACGTATTTACTTATAACGTATAACGTATAACGTGTAACGTTTAACGTATAACGTATAATGTATAATGTATAACGTTAAACGTATAACGTATAACGTTAAACATATAACGTATAACGTTAAACATATAACGTATTTACTTATAACGTATAACGTATAACGTGTAACGTTTAACGTATAACGTATAATGTATAATGTATAACGTTAAACGTATAACGTATAACGTTAAACATATAACGTATAACGTATAACGTATAACGTATAACGTATAACGTATAACGTATAACGTATAACGTATAACGTATAACGTATAACGTATAACGTATAACGTATAACGTATAACGTATAAAGTATAACGTGTAACGTCTAACGTATAACGTATAACGTATAACGTATAACGTATAACGTATAACGTACAACGTATAACGTATAACGTATAACGTACAACGTACAAAGTATAACGTATAACGTATAATGTTAAACGTATAACCTATAACGTACAACGTATAACGTTTAGACGTATAACGTATAACGTATAACGTATAACGTATAACGTATAACGTATAACGTATAACGTATAACGTATAACGTATAACGTATAACGTATAACGTATAACGTATAACGTATAACGTATAACGTATAACGTATAACGTATAACGTATAACGTATAACGTATAACGTATAACGTATAACGTATAACGTATAACGTATAACGTATAACGTATAACGTATAACGTATAACGTATAACGTATAACGTATAACGTATAACGTATAACGTATAACGTATAACGTATAACGTATAACGTATAACGTATAACGTATAACGTATAACGTATAACGTATAACGTATAACGTATAACGTATAACGTATAACGTATAACGTATAACGTATAACGTATAACGTATAACGTATAACGTATAACGTATAACGTATAACGTATAACGTATAACGTATAACGTATAACGTATAACGTACAACGTACAACGTACAACGTACAACGTACAACGTATAACGTGTAACGTTAAACGTATAACGTATAACGTATAACGCTAAACATATAACGTATAACGTATAACGTATAATGTATAACGTATAATGTACAACGTACAACGTATAACGTATAACGTATAACGTATAACGTATAACGTATAACGTATAACGTATAACGTATAACGTATAACGTATAACGTATAACGTATAACGTATAACGTATAACGTATAACGTATAACGTATAACGTATAACGTATAACGTATAACGTATAACGTATAACGTATAACGTATAACGTATAACGTATAACGTATAACGTATAACGTATAACGTATAACGTATAACGTATAACGTATAACGTATAACGTATAACGTATAACGTATAACGTATAACGTACAACGTATAACGTATAACGTATAACGTATAACGTATAACGTATAACGTATAACGTATAACGTATAACGTATAACGTATAACGTATAACGTATAACGTATAACGTATAGCGAGAAACATATAACGTATAACGTACATCGTGTAACGTATAACGTATAATGTATAACGTATAACGTATAACGTATAACATATAACGTATAACGTTAAACATATAACGTATTTACTTATAACGTATAACGTATAACGTGTAACGTTTAACGTATAACGTATAATGTATAATGTATAACGTTAAACGTATAACGTATAACGTTAAACATATAACGTATAACGTTAAACATATAACGTATTTACTTATAACGTATAACGTATAACGTGTAACGTTTAACGTATAACGTATAATGTATAATGTATAACGTTAAACGTATAACGTATAACGTTAAACATATAACGTATAACGTATAACGTATAACGTATAACGTATAACGTATAACGTATAACGTATAACGTATAACGTATAACGTATAACGTATAACGTATAACGTATAACGTATAACGTATAACGTATAACGTATAACGTATAACGTATAACGTATAACGTATAACGTATAACGTATAACGTATAACGTATAATGTTAAACGTATAACGTATAACGTATAACTTATAACGTATAACGTATAACGTATAACGTATAACGTATAACGTATAACTTATAACGTATAACGTATAACGTATAACGTATAACTTATAACGTATAACGTATAACGTATAACGTATAACGTACAACGTATAACGTTTAGACGTATAACGTATAACGTATAACGTATAACGTATAACGTATAACGTATAACGTATAACGTATAACGTATAACGTATAACGTATAACGTATAAACGTATAACGTATAACGTATAACGTATAACGTATAACGTATAACGTATAACGTATAACGTATAACGTATAACGTATAACGTATAACGTATAACGTATAACGTATAACGTATAACGTATAACGTATAACGTATAACGTATAACGTATAACGTATAACGTATAACGTATAACGTATACGTATAACGTATAACGTATAACGTATAACGTATAACGTATAACGTATAACGTATAACGTATAACGTATAACGTATAACGTATAACGTATAACGTATAACGTATAACGTATAACGTATAACGTATAACGTATAACGTATAACGTATAACGTATAACGTATAACGTATAACGTATAACGTATAACGTATAACGTATAACGTATAACGTATAACGTATAACGTATAACGTATAACGTATAACGTATAACGTATAACGTATAACGTACAACGTACAACGTACAACGTACAACGTACAACGTATAACGTGTAACGTTAAACGTATAACGTATAACGTATAACGCTAAACATATAACGTATAACGTATAACGTATAATGTATAACGTATAATGTACAACGTACAACGTATAACGTATAACGTATAACGTATAACGTATAACGTATAACGTATAACGTATAACGTATAACGTATAACGTATAACGTATAACGTATAACGTATAACGTATAACGTATAACGTATAACGTATAACGTATAACGTATAACGTATAACGTATAACGTATAACGTATAACGTATAACGTATAACGTATAACGTATAACGTATAACGTATAACGTATAACGTATAACGTATAACGTATAACGTATAACGTATAACGTATAACGTATAACGTATAACGTATAACGTATAACGTATAACGTATAACGTATAACGTATAACGTATAACGTATAACGTATAACGTATAACGTATAACGTATAACGTATAACGTATAACGTATAACGTATAACGTATAACGTATAACGTATAACGTATAACGTATAACGTATAACGTATAACGTATAACGTATAACGTATAACGTATAACGTATAACGTATAACGTATAACGTATAACGTATAACGTATAACGTATAACGTATAACGTATAACGTATAACGTATAACGTATAACGTATAACGTATAACGTATAACGTATAACGTATAACGTATAACGTATAACGTATAACGTATAACGTATAACGTATAACGTATAACGTATAACGTATAACGTATAACGTATAACGTATAACGTATAACGTATAACGTATAACGTATAACGTATAACGTATAACGTATAACGTATAACGTATAACGTATAACGTATAACGTATAACGTATAACGTATAACGTATAACGTATAACGTATAACGTATAACGTATAACGTATAACGTATAACGTATAACGTATAACGTATAACGTATAACGTATAACGTATAACGTATAACGTACAACGTACAACGTACAACGTACAACGTACAACGTATAACGTGTAACGTTAAACGTATAACGTATAACGTATATCGCTAAACATATAACGTATAACGTATAACGTATAATGTATAACGTATTAACGTATAACGTATAACGTATAACGTATAACGTATAACGTATAACGTATAACGTATAACGTATAACGTATAACGTATAACGTATAACGTATAACGTATAACGTATAACGTATAACGTATAACGTATAACGTATAACGTATAACGTATAACGTATAACGTATAACGTATAACGTATAACGTATAACGTATAACGTATAACGTATAACGTATAACGTATAACGTATAACGTATAACGTATAACGTATAACGTATAACGTATAACGTATAACGTATAACGTATAACGTATAACGTATAACGTATAACGTATAACGTATAACGTATAACGTATAACGTATAACGTACAACGTATAACGTATAACGTATAACGTATAACGTATAACGTATAACGTATAACGTATAACGTATAACGTATAACGTATAACGTATAACGTATAACGTATAACGTATAACGATAAACATATAACGTATAACGTACATCGTGTAACGTATAACGTATAATGTATAACGTATAAGGTATAACGTATAACATATAACGTATAACGTTAAGCATATAACGTATTTACTTATAACGTATAACGTATAACGTGTAACGTTTAACGTATAACGTATAATGTATAATGTATAACGTTAAACGTATAACGTATAACGTATAACGTTAAACATATAACGTATAACGTTAAACATATAACGTATTTACTTATAACGTATAACGTATAACGTGTAACGTTTAACGTATAACGTATAATGTATAATGTATAACGTTAAACGTATAACGTATAACGTTAAACATATAACGTATAACGTACATCGTGTAACGTATAACGTATAATGTATAACGTATAACGTATAACGTATAACATATAACGTATAACGTTAAACATTTAACGTATTTACTTATAACGTATAACGTATAACGTGTAACGTTTAACGTATAACGTATAATGTATAATGTATAACGTTAAACGTATAACGTATAACGTTAAACATATAACGTATAACGTTAAACATATAACGTATTTACTTATAACGTATAACGTATAACGTGTAACGTTTAACGTATAACGTATAATGTATAATGTATAACGTTAAACGTATAACGTATAACGTTAAACATATAACGTATAACGTATAACGTATAACGTATAACGTATAACGTATAACGTATAACGTATAACGTATAACGTATAACGTATAACGTATAACGTATAACGTATAACGTATAACGTATAACGTATAACGTACAACGTATAACGTATAACGTATAACGTATAACGTATAACGTATAACGTATAACGTATAACGTATAATGTTAAACGTATAACGTATAACGTATAACTTATAACGTATAACGTATAACGTATAACGTATAACGTATAACTTATAACGTATAACGTATAACGTATAACGTATAACTTATAACGTATAACGTATAACGTATAACGTATAACGTACAACGTATAACGTTTAGACGTATAACGTATAACGTATAACGTATAACGTATAACGTATAACGTATAACGTATAACGTATAACGTATAACGTATAACGTATAACGTATAACGTATAACGTATAACGTATAACGTATAACGTATAACGTATAACGTATAACGTATAACGTATAACGTATAACGTATAACGTATAACGTAACGTATACGTATAACGTATAACGTATAACGTATAACGTATAACGTATAACGTATAACGTATAACGTATAAACGTATAACGTATAACGTATAACGTATAACGTATAACGTATAACGTATAACGTATAACGTATAACGTATAACGTATAACGTATAACGTATAACGTATAACGTATAACGTATAACGTATAACGTATAACGTATAACGTATAACGTATAACGTATAACGTATAACGTATAACGTATAACGTACAACGTACAACGTACAACGTACAACGTACAACGTATAACGTGTAACGTTAAACGTATAACGTATAACGTATAACGCTAAACATATAACGTATAACGTATAACGTATAATGTATAACGTATAATGTACAACGTACAACGTATAACGTATAACGTATAACGTATAACGTATAACGTATAACGTATAACGTATAACGTATAACGTATAACGTATAACGTATAACGTATAACGTATAACGTATAACGTATAACGTATAACGTATAACGTATAACGTATAACGTATAACGTATAACGTATAACGTATAACGTATAACGTATAACGTATAACGTATAACGTATAACGTATAACGTATAACGTATAACGTATAACGTATAACGTATAACGTATAACGTATAACGTATAACGTATAACGTATAACGTATAACGTATAACGTATAACGTATAACGTATAACGTATAACGTATAACGTATAACGTATAACGTATAACGTATAACGTATAACGTATAACGTATAACGTATAACGTATAACGTATAACGTATAACGTATAACGTATAACGTATAACGTATAACGTATAACGTATAACGTATAACGTAAGTAACGTATAACGTATAACGTATAACGTATAACGTATAACGTATAACGTATAACGTATAACGTATAACGTATAACGTATAACGTATAACGTATAACGTATAACGTATAACGTATAAAGAAAAACATATAACGTATAACGTACATCGTGTAACGTATAACGTATAATGTATAACGTATAACGTATAACGTATAACATATAACGTATAACGTTAAACATATAACGTATTTACTTATAACGTATAACGTATAACGTGTAACGTTTAACGTATAACGTATAATGTATAATGTATAACGTTAAACGTATAACGTATAACGTATAACGTTAAACATATAACGTATAACGTTAAACATATAACGTATTTACTTATAACGTATAACGTATAACGTGTAACGTTTAACGTATAACGTATAATGTATAATGTATAACGTTAAACGTATAACGTATAACGTTAAACATATAACGTATAACGTATAACGTATAACGTATAACGTATAACGTATAACGTATAACGTATAACGTATAACGTATAACGTATAACGTATAACGTATAACGTATAACGTATAACGTATAACGTACAACGTATAACGTATAACGTATAACGTATAACGTATAACGTATAACGTATAACGTATAACGTATAATGTTAAACGTATAACGTATAACGTATAACTTATAACGTATAACGTATAACGTATAACGTATAACGTATAACTTATAACGTATAACGTATAACGTATAACGTATAACGTATAACGTATAACGTATAACGTATAACGTATAACGTATAACGTATAACGTATAACGTATAACGTATAACGTATAACGAATAACGTATAACGTATAACGTATAACGTATATCGTATAACGTATAACGTATAATGTATAACGTATAACGTATAACGTATAACGCATAACGTATAACGTATAACGTATAATGTTAAACGTATAACCTATAACGTACAACGTATAACGTTTAGACGTATAACGTATAATCTATAATGTATAACGATAAACGTATAACGTATAACGTATAACGTATAACGTATAACGTATAACGTATAACGTATAACGTATAACGTATAACGTATAACGTATAACGTATAACGTATAACGTATAACGTATAACGTATAACGTATAACGTATAACGTATAACGTATAACGTATAACGTATAACGTATAACGTATAACGTATAACGTATAACGTATAACGTATAACGTATAACGTATAACGTATAACGTATAACGTATAACGTATAACGTATAACGTATAACGTATAACGTATAACGTATAACGTATAACGTATAACGTATAACGTATAACGTATAACGTATAACGTATAACGTATAACGTATAACGTATAACGTATAACGTATAACGTATAACGTATAACGTATAACGTATAACGTATAACGTATAACGTATAACGTATAACGTATAACGTATAACGTATAACGTATAACGTATAACGTATAACGTATAACGTATAACGTATAACGTATAACGTATAACGTATAACGTATAACGTATAACGTATAACGTATAACGTATAACGTATAACGTATAACGTATAACGTATAACGTATAACGTATAACGTATAACGTATAACGTATAACGTATAACGTATAACGTATAACGTATAACGTATAACGTATAACGTATAACGTATAACGTATAACGTATAACGTATAACGTATAACGTATAACGTATAACGTATAAACGTATAACGTATAACGTATAACGTATAACGTATAACGTATAACGTATAACGTATAACGTATAACGTATAACGTATAACGTATAACGTATAACGTATAACGTATAACGTATAACGTATAACGTATAACGTATAACGTATAACGTATAACGTATAACGTATAACGTATAACGTATAACGTATAACGTATAACGTATAACGTATAACGTATAACGTATAACGTATAACGTATAACGTATAACGTATAACGTATAACGTATAACGTATAACGTATAACGTATAACGTATAACGTATAACGTATAACGTATAACGTATAACGTATAACGTATAACGTATAAACGTATAACGTATAACGTATAACGTATAACGTATAACGTATAACGTATAACGTACTAAACGTAACGTATAACGTATAACGTATAACGTATAACGTATAACGTATAACGTATAACGTATAACGTATAACGTATAACGTATAACGTATAACGTATAACGTATAACGTATAACGTATAACGTATAACGTATAACGTATAACGTATAACGTATAACGTAAAACGTATAACGTAAAGAACGTATAACGTATAACGTATAACGTATAACGTATAACGTATAACGTATAACGTATAACGTATAACGTATAACGTATAACGTATAACGTATAACGTATAACGTATAACGTATAACGTATAACGTATAACGTATAACGTATAACGTATAACGTATAACGTATAACGTATAACGTATAACGTTTAACGTATAACGTATAACGTATAACGTATAACGTATAACGTATAACGTATAACGTATAACGTATAACGTATAACGTATAACGTATAACGTATAACGTATAACGTATAACGTATAACGTATAACGTATAACGTATAACGTATAACGTATAACGTATAACGTATAACGTATAACGTATAACGTATAACGTATAACGTATAACGTATAACGTATAACGTATAACGTATAACGTATAACGTATAACGTATAACGTATAACGTATAACGTATAACGTATAACGTATAACGTATAACGTATAACGTATAACGTATAACGTATAACGTATAACGTATAACGTATAACGTATAACGTATAACGTATAACGTATAACGTATAACGGATAAAGTATAACGTACAACGTACAACGTACAACGTAGAACGTATAACGTATAACGTATAACGTATAACGTATAACGTATAACGTATAACGTATAACGTATAACGTATAACGTATAACGTATAACGTATAACGTATGACGTATAACGTATAACGTATAACGTATAACGTATAACGTATAACGTACAACGTACAACGTATAACGTACAACGTACAACGTACAACGTACAACGTACAACGTATAACGTATAACGTATAACGTATAACGTATAACTTTTAACGTTAAACATATAACGTATAACGTATAACGTATAACGTATAACGTAGAACGTATAACGTATAACGTATAACGTATAACGTATAACGTATAACGTATAACGTATAACATATAACGTTTAACGTTAAACATATAACGTATTTACTTATAACGTATAACGTATAACGTGTAACGTTTAACGTATAACGTATAATGTATAATGTATAACGTTAAACGTATAACGTATAACGTACAACGTATAACGTATAACGTTAAACATATAACGTATAACGTATAACGTATAACGTATAACGTATAACGTATAACGTATAACGTATAACGTATAACGTATAACGTATAACGTATAACGTATAACGTATAACGTATAACGTATAACGTATAACGTATAACGTATAACGTATAACGTATAACGTATAACGTATAACGTATAACGTATAACGTATAACGTATAACGTATAACGTATAACGTATAACGTATAACGTATAACGTATAACGTATAACGTATAACGTATAACGTATAACGTATAACGTATAACGTATAACGTATAACGTATAACGTATAACGTATAACGTATAACGTATAACGTATAACGTATAACGTATAACGTCTAACGTATAACGTATAACGTATAACGTACAACGTATAACGTATAACGTATAACGTACAACGTACAACGTATAACGTATAACGTATAATGTTAAACGTATAACCTATAACGTACAACGTATACCGTTTAGACGCATAACGTATAATGTATAACGTATAACGTTAAACGTATAACGTATAACGTATAACGTACAACGTATAATGTATAACGTATAACGTATAACGCATAACGTATAACGTATAACGTATAATGTTAAACGTATAACCTATAACGTATAACGTTAAACGTACAACGTATAATGCATAACGTATAACGTATAACGTATAACGTATAACGTAGAACGTATAACGTATAACGTATAACGTATAACGTATAACGTATAACGTATAACGTATAACGTATAACGTATAACGTATAACGTATAACGTATAACGTATAACGTATAACGTATAACGTTAAACATATAACGTATAACGTTAAACATATAACGTATTTACTTATAACGTATAACGTATAACGTGTAACGTTTAACGTATAACGTATAATGTATAATGTATAACGTTAAACGTATAACGTATAACGTTAAACATATAACGTATAACGTATAACGTATAACGTATAACGTATAACGTATAACGTATAACGTATAACGTATAACGTATAACGTATAACGTATAACGTATAACGTATAACGTATAACGTATAACGTATAACGTACAACGTATAACGTATAACGTATAACGTATAACGTATAACGTATAACGTATAACGTATAACGTATAATGTTAAACGTATAACGTATAACGTATAACTTATAACGTATAACGTATAACGTATAACGTATAACGTATAACGTATAACTTATAACGTATAACGTATAACGTATAACGTATAACGTATAACGTATAACGTATAATGTATAACGTATAACGTATAACGTATAACGAATAACGTATAACGTATAACGTATAACGTATATCGTATAACGTATAACGTATAATGTATAACGTATAACGTATAACGTATAACGCATAACGTATAACGTATAACGTATAATGTTAAACGTATAACCTATAACGTACAACGTATAACGTTTAGACGTATAACGTATAATCTATAATGTATAACGATAAACGTATAACGTATAACGTATAACGTATAACGTATAACGTATAACGTATAACGTATAACGTATAACGTATAACGTATAACGTATAACGTATAACGTATAACGTATAACGTATAACGTATAACGTATAACGTATAACGTATAACGTATAACGTATAACGTATAACGTATAACGTATAACGTATAACGTATAACGTATAACGTATAACGTATAACGTATAACGTATAACGTATAACGTATAACGTATAACGTATAACGTATAACGTATAACGTATAACGTATAAACGTATAACGTATAACGTATAACGTATAACGTATAACGTATAACGTATAACGTATAACGTATAACGTATAACGTATAACGTATAACGTATAACGTATAACGTATAACGTATAACGTATAACGTATAACGTATAACGTATAACGTATAACGTATAACGTATAACGTATAACGTATAACGTATAACGTATAACGTATAACGTATAACGTATAACGTATAACGTATAACGTATAACGTTTAACGTATAACGTATAACGTATAACGTATAACGTATAACGTATAACGGATAAAGTATAACGTACAACGTACAACGTACAACGTAGAACGTATAACGTATAACGTATAACGTATAACGTATAACGTATAACGTATAACGTATAACGTATAACGTTAAACGTATAACGTATAACGTATGACGTATAACGTATAACGTATAACGTATAACGTATAACGTATAACGTACAACGTACAACGTATAACGTACAACGTACAACGTACAACGTACAACGTACAACGTATAACGTATAACGTATAACGTATAACGTATAACTTTTAACGTTAAACATATAACGTATAACGTATAACGTATAACGTATAACGTAGAACGTATAACGTATAACGTATAACGTATAACGTATAACGTATAACATATAACGTTTAACGTTAAACATATAACGTATTTACTTATAACGTATAACGTATAACGTGTAACGTTTAACGTATAACGTATAATGTATAATGTATAACGTTAAACGTATAACGTATAACGTACAACGTATAACGTATAACGTTAAACATATAACGTATAACGTATAACGTATAACGTATAACGTATAACGTATAACGTATAACGTATAACGTATAACGTATAACGTATAACGTATAACGTATAACGTATAACGTATAACGTATAACGTATAACGTATAACGTATAACGTATAACGTATAACGTATAACGTATAACGTATAACGTATAACGTATAACGTATAACGTATAACGTATAACGTATAACGTACAACGTATAACGTATAACGTATAACGTATAACGTATAACGTATAATGTTAAACGTATAACGTATAACGTATAACGTATAACGTATAACGTACAACGTATAACGTATAACGTATAACGTATAACTTTTAACGTTAAACATATAACGTATAACGTATAACGTATAACGTATAACGTACAACGTATAACGTATAACGTTAAACATATAACGTATAACGTATAACGTATAACGTATAACGTATAACGTATAACGTATAACGTATAACGTATAACGTATAACGTATAACGTATAACGTATAACGTATAACGTATAACGTATAACGTATAACGTATAACGTATAACGTATAACGTATAACGTATAACGTATAACGTATAACGTATAACGTATCACGTATAACGTATAATGTATAACGTATAACGTACATCGTGTAACGTATAACGTATAATGTATAACGTATAACGTATAACGTATAGCGTATAACGTATAACGTATAACGTATAACGTATAACGTATAACGTATAACGATAAACATATAACGTATAACGTATAACGTATAACGTATAACGTATAACGTATAACGTATAACGTATAACGTATAACGTATAACGTATAACGTTAAACATATAACGTATAACGTATAACGTATAACGTATAACGTATAATGTATAACGTATAACGTATAACGTATAGCGTATAACGTATAACGTATAACGTATAACGTATAACGTATAACGATAAACATATAACGTATAACGTATAACGTATAACGTATAACGTATAACGTATAACGTATAACGTATAACGTATAACGTATAACGTATAACGTATAACGTATAACATATAACGTATAACGTTAAACATATAACGTATTTACTTATAACGTATAACGTATAACGTGTAACGTTTAACGTATAACGTATAATGTATAATGTATAACGTTAAACGTATAACGTATAACGTACAACGTATAACGTATAACGTTAAACATATAACGTATAACGTATAACGTATAACGTATAACGTATAACGTATAACGTATAACGTATAACGTATAACGTATAACGTATAACGTATAACGTATAACGTATAACGTATAACGTATAACGTATAACGTATAACGTATAACGTATAACGTATAACGTATAACGTATAACGTATAACGTATAACGTATAACGTATAACGTATAACGTATAACGTATAACGTACAACGTATAACGTATAACGTATAACGTATAACGTATAATGTTAAACGTATAACGTATAACGTATAACGTATAACGTATAACGTATAACGTATAACGTGTAACGTATAACGTATAACGTATAACGTATAACGTATAACGTATAACGTATAACGTATAACGTATAACGTATAACGTATAACGTATAACGTATAACGTATAACGTATAACGTATAACGTATAACGTATAACGTATAACGTATAACGTATAACGTATAACGTATAACGTATAACGTATAACGTAGAACGTATAACGTATAACGTATAACGTATAACGTATAACGTATAACGTATAACGTATAACGTATAACGTATAACGTATAACGTATAACGTATAACGTATAACGTATAACGTATAACGTATAACGTATAACGTATAACGTATAACGTATAACGTATAACGTATAACGTATAACGTATAACGTATAACGTATAACGTATAACGTATAACGTATAACGTATAACGTATAACGTATAACGTATAACGTATAACGTATAACGTATAACGTATAACGTATAACGTATAACGTATAACGTATAACGTAAACGTATAACGTATAACGTATAACGTATAACGTATAACGTATAACGTATAACGTATAACGTACAACGTATAACGTATAACGTATAACGTACAACGTACAACGTATAACGTATAACGTATAATGTTAAACGTATAACCTATAACGTACAACGTATACCGTTTAGACGTATAACGTATAATGTATAACGTATAACGTTAAACGTATAACGTATAACGTATAACGTACAACGTATAATGTATAACGTATAACGT
>CAKAJA020000342.1:0-30739 GCA_916610235.2 Lasioglossum morio
TATACGTTATACGTTATACGTTATACGTTATACGATATACGTTATACGTTATACGTTATACGTTATACGTTATGCGTTATACGTTATGCGTTATACGTTATACGTTATACGTTATTCGTTATACGTTATACGTTATACGTTATACGTTATACGTTATACGTTATACGTTATACGTTATACGTTATACGTTATACGTTATACGTTATACGTTATACGTTATACGTTATACGTTATACGTTATACGTTATACGTTATACGTTATACGTTATGCGTTATACGTTATACGTTATGCGTTATACGTTATACGTTATACGTTATACGTTATACGTTATACGTTATACGTTATACGTTATACGTTATACGTTATACGTTATACGTTATACGTTATACGTTATGCGTTATACGTTATACGTTATACGTTATACGTTATACGTTATACGTTATACGTTATACGTTATGCGTTATACGTTATACGTTATACGTTATACGTTATACGTTATACGTTATACGTTATACGTTATACGTTATACGTTATACGTTATACGTTATACGTTATACGTTATACGTTATACGTTATACGTTATACGTTATACGTTATACGTTATACGTTATACGTTATACGTTATACGTTATACGTTATACTTTATACGTTATGCGTTATACGTTATACGTTATGCGCTGTACGTTATACGTTATACGTTATACGTTATATGTTTAACGTTATACGTTATACGTTATACGTTATATGTTTAACGTTATACGTTATACGTTATACGTTATATGTTTAACGTTATACGTTATACGTTATACGTTATACGTTATATGTTTAACGTTATACGTTATACGTTATACGTTATATGTTTAACGTTATACGTTATACGTTATACTTTATATGTTTAACGTTATATGTTATACGTTATACGTTATACGTTATACGTTATACGTTATACGTTATACGTTATACGTTATACGTTATACGTTATACGTTATACGTTATACGTTATACGTTATACGTTATACGTTATACGTTATACGTTATACGTTATACGTTATACGTTATACGTTATACGTTATACGTTATACGTTATACGTTATACGTTATACGTTATACGTTATACGTTATACGTTATACGTTATACGTTATACGTTATACGTTATACGTTATACGTTATACGTTATACGTTATACGTTATACGTTATACGTTATACGTTATACGTTATACGTTATACGTTATACGTTATACGTTATACGTTATACGTTATACGTTATACGTTATGCGTTATACGTTATACGTTATACGTTATGCGCTGTACGTTATACGTTATACGTTATACGTTATATGTTTAACGTTATACGTTATACGTTATACGTTATATGTTTAACGTTATACGTTATACGTTATACGTTATATGTTTAACGTTATACGTTATATGTTTAACGTTATACTTTATACGTTATACGTTTAACATTATACATTACACGTTATACGTTATGCGTTATACGTTATACGTTATACGTTATACGTTATATGTTTAACGTTATACGTTATACGTTATACGTTATACGTTATACGTTATACGTTATACGTTATACGTTATACGTTATACGTTATACGTTATACGTTATACGTTATACGTTATACGTTATACGTTATACGTTATACGTTATACGTTATACGTTATACGTTATACGTTATACGTTATACGTTATGCGTTATACGATATGCGTTATACGTTATACGTTATACGTTATACGTTATACGTTATACGTTATACGTTATACGTTATACGTTATACGTTATACGTTATACGTTATACGTTATACGTTATACGTTATACGTTATACGTTATACGTTATACGTTATACGTTATACGTTATACGTTATACGTTATACGTTATACGTTATACGTTATACGTTATACGTTATACGTTATACGTTATACGTTATACGTTATACGTTATACGTTATACGTTATACGTTATACGTTATACGTTATACGTTATACGTTATACGTTATACGTTATACGTTATACGTTATACGTTATACGTTATACGTTATACGTTATACGTTATACGTTATACGTTATACGTTATACGTTATACGTTATACGTTATGCGTTATACGATATGCGTTATACGTTATACGTTATACGTTATACGTTATACGTTATACGTTATACGTTATACGTTATACGTTATACGTTATACGTTATACGTTATACGTTATACGTTATACGTTATACGTTATACGTTATACGTTATACGTTATACGTTATACGTTATACGTTATACGTTATACGTTATACGTTATACGTTATACGTTATACGTTATACGTTATACGTTATGCGTTATACGTTATACGTTATGCGCTGTACGTTATACGTTATACGTTATACGTTATATGTTTAACGTTATACGTTATACGTTATACGTTATATGTTTAACGTTATACGTTATACGTTATACGTTATATGTTTAACGTTATACGTTATACGTTATACGTTATATGTTTAACGTTATACGTTATACGTTATACGTTATATGTTTAACGTTATACGTTATACGTTATACTTTATATGTTTAACGTTATACGTTATACGTTATACGTTATACGTTATACGTTATACGTTATACGTTATACGTTATACGTTATACGTTATACGTTATACGTTATACGTTATACGTTATACGTTATACGTTATACGTTATACGTTATACGTTATACGTTAAACATTATACGTTATACGTTATACGTTATACGTTATACGTTATACGTTATACGTTATACGTTATACGTTATACGTTATACGTTATACGTTATACGTTATACGTTATACGTTATACGTTATACGTTATACGTTATACGTTATACGTTATACGTTATACGTTATACGTTATACGTTATACGTTATACGTTATACGTTATACGTTATACGTTATACGTTATACGTTATACGTTATACGTTATGCGTTATACGTTATACGTTATACGTTATGCGCTGTACGTTATACGTTATACGTTATACGTTATATGTTTAACGTTATACGTTATACGTTATACGTTATATGTTTAACGTTATACGTTATACGTTATACGTTATATGTTTAACGTTATACGTTATATGTTTAACGTTATACTTTATACGTTATACGTTTAACATTATACATTACACGTTATACGTTATGCGTTATACGTTATACGTTATACGTTATACGTTATATGTTTAACGTTATACGTTATACGTTATACGTTATACGTTATACGTTATACGTTATACGTTATACGTTATACGTTATACGTTATACGTTATACGTTATACGTTATACGTTATACGTTATACGTTATACGTTATACGTTATACGTTATACGTTATACGTTATACGTTATACGTTATACGTTATGCGTTATACGATATGCGTTATACGTTATACGTTATACGTTATACGTTATACGTTATACGTTATACGTTATACGTTATACGTTATACGTTATACGTTATACGTTATACGTTATACGTTATACGTTATACGTTATACGTTATACGTTATACGTTATACGTTATACGTTATACGTTATACGTTATACGTTATACGTTATACGTTATACGTTATACGTTATACGTTATACGTTATACGTTATACATTATACGTTATACGTTATACGTTATACGTTATACGTTATACGTTATACGTTATACGTTATACGTTATACGTTATACGTTATACGTTATACGTTATACGTTATACGTTATACGTTATACGTTATACGTTATACGTTATACGTTATACGTTATACGTTATGCGCTGTACGTTATACGTTATACGTTATACGTTATACGTTATACGTTATACGTTATACGTTATACGTTATACGTTATACGTTATACGTTATACGTTATACGTTATACGTTATACGTTATACGTTATACGTTATACGTTATACGTTATACGTTATACGTTATACGTTATACGTTATACGTTATACGTTATACGTTATACGTTATACGTTATACGTTATACGTTATACGTTATACGTTATACGTTATACGTTATACGTTATACGTTATGCGTTATACGTTATACGTTATACGTTATGCGCTGTACGTTATACGTTATACGTTATACGTTATATGTTTAACGTTATACGTTATACGTTATACGTTATATGTTTAACGTTATACGTTATACGTTATACGTTATACGTTATACGTTATACGTTACACGTTATACGTTATACGTTATACGTTATACGTTATACGTTATACGTTATACGTTATACGTTATACGTTATACGTTATACGTTATACGTTATGCGTTATACGTTATACGTTATACGTTATGCGCTGTACGTTATACGTTATACGTTATACGTTATATGTTTAACGTTATACGTTATACGTTATACGTTATATGTTTAACGTTATACGTTATACGTTATACGTTATATGTTTAACGTTATACGTTATATGTTTAACGTTATACTTTATACGTTATACGTTTAACATTATACATTACACGTTATACGTTATGCGTTATACGTTATACGTTATACGTTATACGTTATATGTTTAACGTTATAAGTTATACGTTATACGTTATACGTTATACGTTATACGTTATACGTTATACGTTATACGTTATACGTTATACGTTATACGTTATACGTTATACGTTATACGTTATACGTTATACATTATACGTTATACGTTATACGTTATACGTTATACGTTATACGTTATACGTTATACGTTATACGTTATACGTTATACGTTATACGTTATACGTTATACGTTATACGTTATACGTTATACGTTATACGTTATACGTTATACGTTATACGTTATATGTTTAACGCTATACTTTATACGTTATACGTTTAACATTATACATTACACGTTATACGTTATGCGTTATACGTTATACGTTATACGTTATACGTTATACGTTATACGTTATACGATATACTTAATACGTTATACGTTATACGTTATACGTTATACGTTATACGTTATACGTTATATGTTTAACGCTATACTTTATACGTTATACGTTATACGTTATACGTTATACGTTATACGTTATACGTTATACGTTATACGTTATACGTTATACGTTATACGTTATACGTTATGCGTTATACGTTATACGTTATACGTTATACGTTATATGTTTAACGTTATACGTTATGTGTTTAACGTTATACTTTATACGTTATACGTTTAACATTATACATTACACGTTATACGTTATGCGTTATACGTTATACGTTATACGTTATACGTTATATGTTTAACGTTATACGTTATACGTTATACGTTATACGTTATACGTTATACGTTATACGTTATACGTTATACGTTATACGTTATACGTTATACGTTATACGTTATACGTTATACGTTATACGTTATACGTTATACGTTATACGTTATACGTTATACGTTATGCGTTATACGTTATACGTTATGCGCTGTACGTTATACGTTATACGTTATACGTTATATGTTTAACGTTATACGTTATACGTTATACGTTATATGTTTAACGTTATACGTTATACGTTATACGTTATATGTTTAACGTTATACGTTATACGTTATACGTTATATGTTTAACGTTATACGTTATACGTTATACGTTATATGTTTAACGTTATACGTTATACGTTATACTTTATATGTTTAACGTTATATGTTATACGTTATACGTTATACGTTATACGTTATACGTTATACGTTATACGTTATACGTTATACGTTATACGTTATACGTTATACGTTATACGTTATACGTTATACGTTATACGTTATACGTTATACGTTATACGTTATACGTTATACGTTATACGTTATACGTTATACGTTATACGTTATACGTTATACGTTATACGTTATACGTTATACGTTATACGTTATACGTTATACGTTATACGTTATACGTTATACGTTATACGTTATACGTTATACGTTATACGTTATACGTTATACGTTATACGTTATACGTTATACGTTATACGTTATACGTTATGCGTTATACGTTATACGTTATACGTTATGCGCTGTACGTTATACGTTATACGTTATACGTTATATGTTTAACGTTATACGTTATACGTTATACGTTATATGTTTAACGTTATACGTTATACGTTATACGTTATATGTTTAACGTTATACGTTATATGTTTAACGTTATACTTTATACGTTATACGTTTAACATTATACATTACACGTTATACGTTATGCGTTATACGTTATACGTTATACGTTATACGTTATATGTTTAACGTTATACGTTATACGTTATACGTTATACGTTATACGTTATACGTTATACGTTATACGTTATACGTTATACGTTATACGTTATACGTTATACGTTATACGTTATACGTTATACGTTATACGTTATACGTTATACGTTATACGTTATACGTTATACGTTATACGTTATACGTTATACGTTATGCGTTATACGATATGCGTTATACGTTATACGTTATACGTTATACGTTATACGTTATACGTTATACGTTATACGTTATACGTTATACGTTATACGTTATACGTTATACGTTATACGTTATACGTTATACGTTATACGTTATACGTTATACGTTATACGTTATACGTTATACGTTATACGTTATACGTTATACGTTATACGTTATACGTTATACGTTATACGTTATACGTTATACGTTATACGTTATACGTTATACGTTATACGTTATACGTTATACGTTATACGTTATACGTTATACGTTATACGTTATACGTTATACGTTATACGTTATACGTTATACGTTATACGTTATACGTTATACGTTATACGTTATACGTTATACGTTATACGTTATACGTTATACGTTATACGTTATACGTTATACGTTATACGTTATTCGTTATACGTTATACGTTATACGTTATACGTTATACGTTATACGTTATACGTTATACGTTATACGTTATACGTTATACGTTATACGTTATACGTTATACGTTATACGTTATACGTTATACGTTATGCGTTATACGTTATACGTTATACGTTATGCGCTGTACGTTATACGTTATACGTTATACGTTATATGTTTAACGTTATACGTTATACGTTATACGTTATATGTTTAACGTTATACGATATACGTTATACGTTATATGTTTAACGTTATACGTTATATGTTTAACGTTATACTTTATACGTTATACGTTTAACATTATACATTACACGTTATACGTTATGCGTTATACGTTATACGTTATACGTTATACGTTATACGTTATACGTTATACGTTATACGTTATACGTTATACGTTATACGTTATACGTTATACGTTATACGTTATACGTTATACGTTATACATTATACGTTATACGTTATACGTTATACGTTATACGTTATACGTTATACGTTATACGTTATACGTTATACGTTATACGTTATACGTTATACGTTATACGTTATACGTTATACGTTATACGTTATACGTTATACGTTATACGTTATATGTTTAACGCTATACTTTATACGTTATACGTTTAACATTATACATTACACGTTATACGTTATGCGTTATACGTTATACGTTATACGTTATACGTTATACGTTATACGTTATACGATATACTTAATACGTTATACGTTATACGTTATACGTTATACGTTATACGTTATATGTTTAACGCTATACTTTATACGTTATACGTTATACGTTATACGTTATACGTTATACGTTATACGTTATACGTTATACGTTATACGTTATACGTTATACGTTATACGTTATGCGTTATACGTTATACGTTATACGTTATGCGCTGTACGTTATACGTTATACGTTATACGTTATACGTTATACGTTATACGTTATACGTTATACGTTATACGTTATACGTTATACGTTATACGTTATACGTTATACGTTATACGTTATACGTTATACGTTATACGTTATACGTTATACGTTATACGTTATACGTTATACGTTATACGTTATACGTTATACGTTATACGTTATACGTTATACGTTATACGTTATACGTTATACGTTATACGTTATACGTTATACGTTATACGTTATACGTTATACGTTATACGTTATACGTTATACGTTATACGTTATACGTTATACGTTATACGTTATACGTTATACGTTATACGTTATACGTTATACGTTATACGTTATATGTTTAACGCTATACTTTATACGTTATACGTTTAACGTTATACGTTATGCGTTATACGTTATACGTTATACGTTATACGTTATACGTTATACGTTATACGATATACTTAATACGTTATACGTTATACGTTATACGTTATACGTTATACGTTATACGTTATATGTTTAACGCTATACTTTATACGTTATACGTTATACGTTATACGTTATACGTTATACGTTATACGATATACTTAATACGTTATACGTTATACGTTATACGTTATACGTTATACGTTATACGTTATATGTTTAACGCTATACTTTATACGTTATACGTTATACGTTATACGTTATACGTTATACGTTATACGTTATACGTTATACGTTATACGTTATACGTTATGCGTTATACGTTATACGTTATACGTTATGCGCTGTACGTTATACGTTATACGTTATACGTTATACGTTATACGTTATACGTTATACGTTATACGTTATACGTTATACGTTATACGTTATACGTTATACGTTATACGTTATACGTTATACGTTATACGTTATACGTTATACGTTATACGTTATACGTTATACGTTATACGTTATACGTTATACGTTATACGTTATACGTTATACGTTATACGTTATACGTTATACGTTATGCGTTATACGTTATACGTTATACGTTATGCGCTGTACGTTATACGTTATACGTTATACGTTATATGTTTAACGTTATACGTTATACGTTATACGTTATATGTTTAACGTTATACGTTATACGTTATACGTTATATGTTTAACGTTATACGTTATATGTTTAACGTTATACTTTATACGTTATACGTTTAACATTATACATTACACGTTATACGTTATGCGTTATACGTTATACGTTATACGTTATACGTTATACGTTATATGTTTAACGTTATACGTTATACGTTATACGTTATACGTTATACGTTATACGTTATACGTTATACGTTATACGTTATACGTTATACGATATACGTTATACGTTATACGTTATACGTTATGCGTTATACGTTATGCGTTATACGTTATACGTTATACGTTATACGTTATACGTTATACGTTATACGTTATACGTTATACGTTATACGTTATACGTTATACGTTATACGTTATACGTTATACGTTATACGTTATACGTTATACGTTATACGTTATACGTTATACGTTATACGTTATACGTTATACGTTATACGTTATACGTTATACGTTATACGTTATACGTTATACGTTATACGTTATACGTTATACGTTATACGTTATACGTTATACGTTATACGTTATACGTTATACGTTATACGTTATACGTTATACGTTATACGTTATACGTTATACGTTATACGTTATGCGTTATACGTTATACGTTATACGTTATGCGCTGTACGTTATACGTTATACGTTATACGTTATACGTTATACGTTATACGTTATACGTTATACGTTATACGTTATACGTTATACGTTATACGTTATACGTTATACGTTATACGTTATACGTTATACGTTATACGTTATACGTTATACGTTATACGTTATACGTTATACGTTATACGTTATACGTTATACGTTATACGTTATACGTTATACGTTATACGTTATACGTTATACGTTATGCGTTATACGTTATACGTTATACGTTATGCGCTGTACGTTATACGTTATACGTTATACGTTATATGTTTAACGTTATACGTTATACGTTATACGTTATATGTTTAACGTTATACGTTATACGTTATACGTTATACGTTATACGTTATACGTTATACGTTATACGTTATACGTTATACGTTATACGTTATACGTTATACGTTATACGTTATACGTTATACGTTATGCGTTATACGTTATACGTTATACGTTATGCGCTGTACGTTATACGTTATACGTTATACGTTATATGTTTAACGTTATACGTTATACGTTATACGTTATATGTTTAACGTTATACGTTATACGTTATACGTTATATGTTTAACGTTATACGTTATATGTTTAACGTTATACTTTATACGTTATACGTTTAACATTATACATTACACGTTATACGTTATGCGTTATACGTTATACGTTATACGTTATACGTTATATGTTTAACGTTATAAGTTATACGTTATACGTTATACGTTATACGTTATACGTTATACGTTATACGTTATACGTTATACGTTATACGTTATACGTTATACGTTATACGTTATACGTTATACGTTATACGTTATACGTTATACGTTATACGTTATACGTTATACGTTATACGTTATACGTTATACGTTATACGTTATACGTTATACGTTATACGTTATACGTTATACGTTATACGTTATACGTTATACGTTATACGTTATGCGTTATACGTTATACGTTATACGTTATGCGCTGTACGTTATACGTTATACGTTATACGTTATATGTTTAACGTTATACGTTATACGTTATACGTTATATGTTTAACGTTATACGATATACGTTATACGTTATATGTTTAACGTTATACGTTATATGTTTAACGTTATACTTTATACGTTATACGTTTAACATTATACATTACACGTTATACGTTATGCGTTATACGTTATACGTTATACGTTATACGTTATACGTTATACGTTATACGTTATACGTTATACGTTATACGTTATACGTTATACGTTATACGTTATACGTTATACGTTATACGTTATACGTTATACGTTATACATTATACGTTATACGTTATACGTTATACGTTATACGTTATACGTTATACGTTATACGTTATACGTTATACGTTATACGTTATACGTTATACGTTATACGTTATACGTTATACGTTATACGTTATACGTTATACGTTATATGTTTAACGCTATACTTTATACGTTATACGTTTAACATTATACATTACACGTTATACGTTATGCGTTATACGTTATACGTTATACGTTATACGTTATACGTTATACGTTATACGATATACTTAATACGTTATACGTTATACGTTATACGTTATACGTTATACGTTATACGTTATATGTTTAACGCTATACTTTATACGTTATACGTTATACGTTATACGTTATACGTTATACGTTATACGTTATACGTTATACGTTATACGTTATACGTTATACGTTATACGTTATGCGTTATACGTTATACGTTATACGTTATGCGCTGTACGTTATACGTTATACGTTATACGTTATACGTTATACGTTATACGTTATACGTTATACGTTATACGTTATACGTTATACGTTATACGTTATACGTTATACGTTATACGTTATACGTTATACGTTATACGTTATACGTTATACGTTATACGTTATACGTTATACGTTATACGTTATACGTTATACGTTATACGTTATACGTTATACGTTATACGTTATACGTTATACGTTATACGTTATACGTTATACGTTATACGTTATACGTTATACGTTATACGTTATACGTTATACGTTATACGTTATACGTTATACGTTATACGTTATACGTTATACGTTATATGTTTAACGCTATACTTTATACGTTATACGTTTAACATTATACATTACACGTTATACGTTATGCGTTATACGTTATACGTTATACGTTATACGTTATACGTTATACGTTATACGATATACTTAATACGTTATACGTTATACGTTATACGTTATACGTTATACGTTATACGTTATATGTTTAACGCTATACTTTATACGTTATACGTTATACGTTATACGTTATACGTTATACGTTATACGTTATACGTTATACGTTATACGTTATACGTTATGCGTTATACGTTATACGTTATACGTTAAAGGCTGTACGTTATACGTTATACGTTATACGTTATACGTTATACGTTATACGTTATACGTTATACGTTATACGTTATACGTTATACGTTATACGTTATACGTTATACGTTATACGTTATACGTTATACGTTATACGTTATATGTTTAACGTTATACGTTATACGTTATACGTTATATGTTTAACGTTATACGTTATATGCTTAACGTTATACGTTATATGTTTAACGTTATACTTTATACGTTATACGTTTAACATTATACATTACACGTTATACGTTATGCGTTATACGTTATACGTTATACGTTATACGTTATATGTTTAACGTTATACGTTATACGTTATACGTTATACGTTATACGTTATACGTTATACGTTATACGTTATACGTTATACGTTATACGTTATACGTTATACGTTATACGTTATACGTTATGCGTTATACGTTATGCGTTATACGTTATACGTTATACGTTATACGTTATACGTTATACGTTATACGTTGTACGTTATACGTTATACGTTATACGTTATACGTTATACGTTATACGTTATACGTTATACGTTATACGTTATACATTATACGTTATACGTTATACGTTATACGTTATACGTTATACGTTATACGTTATACGTTATACGTTATACGTTATACGTTATACGTTATACGTTATACGTTATACGTTATACGTTATACGTTATACGTTATACGTTATACGTTATACGTTATACGTTATACGTTATACGTTATACGTTATACGTTATACGTTATACGTTATACGTTATACGTTATACGTTATACGTTATACGTTATATGTTTAACGCTATACTTTATACGTTATACGTTTAACATTATACATTACACGTTATACGTTATGCGTTATACCTTATACGTTATACGTTATACGTTATACGTTATACGTTATACGATATACTTAATACGTTATACGTTATACGTTATACGTTATACGTTATACGTTATATGTTTAACGCTATACTTTATACGTTATACGTTATACGTTATACGTTATACGTTATACGTTATACGTTATACGTTATACGTTATACGTTATACGTTATACGTTATGCGTCATACGTTATACGTTATACGTTATGCGCTGTACGTTATACGTTATACGTTATACGTTATACGTTATATGTTTAACGCTATACTTTATACGTTATACGTTATACGTTATACGTTATACGTTATACGTTATACGATATACTTAATACGTTATACGTTATACGTTATACGTTATACGTTATACGTTATACGTTATACGTTATATGTTTAACGCTATACTTTATACGTTATACGTTATACGTTATACGTTATACGTTATACGTTATATGTTTAACGCTATACTTTATACGTTATACGTTATACGTTATACGTTATACGTTATACGTTATACGTTATACGTTATACGTTATACGTTATACGTTATGCGTTATACGTTATACGTTATACGTTATGCGCTGTACGTTATACGTTATACGTTATACGTTATACGTTATACGTTATACGTTATACGTTATACGTTATACGTTATACGTTATACGTTATACGTTATACGTTATACGTTATACGTTATACGTTATACGTTATACGTTATACGTTATACGTTATACGTTATACGTTATACGTTATACGTTATACGTTATACGTTATACGTTATACGTTATACGTTATACGTTATACGTTATACGTTATACGTTATGCGTTATACGTTATACGTTATACGTTATGCGCTGTACGTTATACGTTATACGTTATACGTTATATGTTTAACGTTATACGTTATACGTTATACGTTATATGTTTAACGTTATACGTTATACGTTATACGTTATATGTTTAACGTTATACGTTATATGTTTAACGTTATACTTTATACGTTATACGTTTAACATTATACGTTAAACGTTATACGTTATGCGTTATACGTTATACGTTATACGTTATACGTTATACGTTATATGTTTAACGTTATACGTTATACGTTATACGTTATACGTTATACGTTATACGTTATACGTTATACGTTATACGTTATACGTTATACGTTATACGTTATACGTTATACGTTATACGTTATACGTTATGCGTTATACGTTATGCGTTATACGTTATACGTTATACGTTATACGTTATACGTTATACGTTATACGTTATACGTTATACGTTATACGTTATACGTTATACGTTATACGTTATACGTTATACGTTATACGTTATACGTTATACGTTATACGTTATACGTTATACGTTATACGTTATACGTTATATGTTTAACGCTATACTTTATACGTTATACGTTATACGTTATACGTTATACGTTATACGTTATATGTTTAACGCTATACTTTATACGTTATACGTTATACGTTATACGTTATACGTTATACGTTATACGTTATACGTTATACGTTATACGTTATACGTTATGCGTTATACGTTATACGTTATACGTTATGCGCTGTACGTTATACGTTATACGTTATACGTTATACGTTATACGTTATACGTTATACGTTATACGTTATACGTTATACGTTATACGTTATACGTTATACGTTATACGTTATACGTTATACGTTATACGTTATACGTTATACGTTATACGTTATACGTTATACGTTATACGTTATACGTTATACGTTATACGTTATACGTTATACGTTATACGTTATACGTTATACGTTATACGTTATACGTTATACGTTATGCGTTATACGTTATACGTTATACGTTATGCGCTGTACGTTATACGTTATACGTTATACGTTATATGTTTAACGTTATACGTTATACGTTATACGTTATATGTTTAACGTTATACGTTATACGTTATACGTTATATGTTTAACGTTATACGTTATATGTTTAACGTTATACTTTATACGTTATTCGTTTAACATTATACATTACACGTTATACGTTATGCGTTATACGTTATACGTTATACGTTATACGTTATACGTTATATGTTTAACGTTATACGTTATACGTTATACGTTATACGTTATACGTTATACGTTATACGTTATACGTTATACGTTATACGTTATACGTTATACGTTATACGTTATACGTTATACGTTATACGTTATACGTTATACGTTATACGTTATACGTTATACGTTATACGTTATACGTTATACGTTATACGTTATACGTTATACGTTATACGTTATACGTTATACGTTATACGTTATACGTTATACGTTATACGTTATACGTTATACGTTATACGTTATACGTTATACGTTATACGTTATACGTTATACGTTATACGTTATACGTTATACGTTATACGTTATACGTTATACGTTATACGTTATACGTTATGCGTTATACGTTATACGTTATACGTTATGCGCTGTACGTTATACGTTATACGTTATACGTTATACGTTATACGTTATACGTTATACGTTATACGTTATACGTTATACGTTATACGTTATACGTTATACGTTATACGTTATACGTTATACGTTATACGTTATACGTTATACGTTATACGTTATACGTTATACGTTATACGTTATACGTTATACGTTATACGTTATACGTTATACGTTATACGTTATACGTTATACGTTATGCGTTATACGTTATACGTTATACGTTATGCGCTGTACGTTATACGTTATACGTTATACGTTATATGTTTAACGTTATACGTTATACGTTATACGTTATATGTTTAACGTTATACGTTATACGTTATACGTTATACGTTATACGTTATACGTTATACGTTATACGTTATACGTTATACGTTATACGTTATACGTTATACGTTATACGTTATACGTTATACGTTATACGTTATACGTTATGCGTTATACGTTATACGTTATACGTTATGCGCTGTACGTTATACGTTATACGTTATACGTTATATGTTTAACGTTATACGTTATACGTTATACGTTATATGTTTAACGTTATACGTTATACGTTATACGTTATATGTTTAACGTTATACGTTATATGTTTAACGTTATACTTTATACGTTATACGTTTAACATTATACATTACACGTTATACGTTATGCGTTATACGTTATACGTTATACGTTATACGTTATATGTTTAACGTTATAAGTTATACGTTATACGTTATACGTTATACGTTATACGTTATACGTTATACGTTATACGTTATACGTTATACGTTATGCGTTATACGTTATACGTTATACGTTATGCGCTGTACGTTATACGTTATACGTTATACGTTATACGTTATACGTTATACGTTATACGTTATACGTTATACGTTATACGTTATACGTTATACGTTATACGTTATACGTTATACGTTATACGTTATACGTTATACGTTATACGTTATACGTTATACGTTATACGTTATACGTTATACGTTATACGTTATACGTTATACGTTATACGTTATACGTTATACGTTATACGTTATACGTTATACGTTATACGTTATACGTTATACGTTATACGTTATACGTTATACGTTATACGTTATACGTTATACGTTATACGTTATACGTTATACGTTATACGTTATACGTTATACGTTATACGTTATACGTTATATGTTTAACGCTATACTTTATACGTTATACGTTTAACATTATACATTACACGTTATACGTTATGCGTTATACGTTATACGTTATACGTTATACGTTATACGTTATACGTTATACGATATACTTAATACGTTATACGTTATACGTTATACGTTATACGTTATACGTTATACGTTATATGTTTAACGCTATACTTTATACGTTATACGTTATACGTTATACGTTATACGTTATACGTTATACGATATACTTAATACGTTATACGTTATACGTTATACGTTATACGTTATACGTTATACGTTATATGTTTAACGCTATACTTTATACGTTATACGTTATACGTTATACGTTATACGTTATACGTTATACGTTATACGTTATACGTTATACGTTATACGTTATGCGTTATACGTTATACGTTATACGTTATGCGCTGTACGTTATACGTTATACGTTATACGTTATACGTTATACGTTATACGTTATACCTTATACGTTATACGTTATACGTTATACGTTATACGTTATACGTTATACGTTATACGTTATACGTTATACGTTATACGTTATACGTTATACGTTATACGTTATACGTTATACGTTATACGTTATACGTTATACGTTATACGTTATACGTTATACGTTATACGTTATACGTTATACGTTATACGTTATACGTTATGCGTTATACGTTATACGTTATACGTTATGCGCTGTACGTTATACGTTATACGTTATACGTTATATGTTTAACGTTATACGTTATACGTTATACGTTATATGTTTAACGTTATACGTTATACGTTATACGTTATATGTTTAACGTTATACGTTATATGTTTAACGTTATACTTTATACGTTATTCGTTTAACATTATACGTTAAACGTTATACGTTATGCGTTATACGTTATACGTTATACGTTATACGTTATACGTTATATGTTTAACGTTATACGTTATACGTTATACGTTATACGTTATACGTTATACGTTATACGTTATACGTTATACGTTATACGTTATACGTTATACGTTATACGTTATACGTTATACGTTATACGTTATACGTTATGCGTTATACGTTATGCGTTATACGTTATACGTTATACGTTATACGTTATACGTTATACGTTATACGTTATACGTTATACGTTATACGTTATACGTTATACGTTATACGTTATACGTTATACGTTATACGTTATACGTTATACGTTATACGTTATACGTTATACGTTATACGTTATACGTTATACGTTATACGTTATACGTTATACGTTATACGTTATACGTTATACGTTATACGTTATACGTTATACGTTATACGTTATACGTTATACGTTATACGTTATACGTTATACGTTATACGTTATACGTTATACGTTATACGTTATGCGTTATACGTTATACGTTATACGTTATGCGCTGTACGTTATACGTTATACGTTATACGTTATACGTTATACGTTATACGTTATACGTTATACGTTATACGTTATACGTTATACGTTATACGTTATACGTTATACGTTATACGTTATACGTTATACGTTATACGTTATACGTTATACGTTATACGTTATACGTTATACGTTATACGTTATACGTTATACGTTATACGTTATACGTTATACGTTATACGTTATACGTTATACGTTATGCGTTATACGTTATACGTTATACGTTATGCGCTGTACGTTATACGTTATACGTTATACGTTATATGTTTAACGTTATACGTTATACGTTATACGTTATATGTTTAACGTTATACGTTATACGTTATACGTTATACGTTATACGTTATACGTTATACGTTATACGTTATACGTTATACGTTATACGTTATACGTTATACGTTATACGTTATACGTTATACGTTATACGTTATACGTTATGCGTTATACGTTATACGTTATACGTTATGCGCTGTACGTTATACGTTATACGTTATACGTTATATGTTTAACGTTATACGTTATACGTTATACGTTATATGTTTAACGTTATACGTTATACGCTATACGTTATATGTTTAACGTTATACGTTATATGTTTAACGTTATACTTTATACGTTATACGTTTAACATTATACATTACACGTTATACGTTATGCGTTATACGTTATACGTTATACGTTATACGTTATATGTTTAACGTTATAAGTTATACGTTATACGTTATACGTTATACGTTATACGTTATACGTTATACGTTATACGTTATACGTTATACGTTATACGTTATACGTTATACGTTATACGTTATACGTTATACGTTATACGTTATACGTTATACGTTATACGTTATACGTTATACGTTATACGTTATACGTTATACGTTATACGTTATACGTTATACGTTATACGTTATACGTTATACGTTATACGTTATACGTTATACGTTATACGTTATGCGTTATACGTTATACGTTATACGTTATGCGCTGTACGTTATACGTTATACGTTATACGTTATATGTTTAACGTTATACGTTATACGTTATACGTTATATGTTTAACGTTATACGATATACGTTATACGTTATATGTTTAACGTTATACGTTATATGTTTAACGTTATACTTTATACGTTATACGTTTAACATTATACATTACACGTTATACGTTATGCGTTATACGTTATACGTTATACGTTATACGTTATACGTTATACGTTATACGTTATACGTTATACGTTATACGTTATACGTTATACGTTATACGTTATACGTTATACGTTATACGTTATACGTTATACATTATACGTTATACGTTATACGTTATACGTTATACGTTATACGTTATACGTTATACGTTATACGTTATACGTTATACGTTATACGTTATACGTTATACGTTATACGTTATACGTTATACGTTATACGTTATACGTTATACGTTATACGTTATACGTTATATGTTTAACGCTATACTTTATACGTTATACGTTTAACATTATACATTACACGTTATACGTTATGCGTTATACGTTATACGTTATACGTTATACGTTATACGTTATACGTTATACGATATACTTAATACGTTATACGTTATACGTTATACGTTATACGTTATACGTTATACGTTATATGTTTAACGCTATACTTTATACGTTATACGTTATACGTTATACGTTATACGTTATACGTTATACGTTATACGTTATACGTTATACGTTATACGTTATACGTTATACGTTATGCGTTATACGTTATACGTTATACGTTATGCGCTGTACGTTATACGTTATACGTTATACGTTATACGTTATACGTTATACGTTATACGTTATACGTTATACGTTATGCGTTATACGTTATACGTTATACGTTATGCGCTGTACGTTATACGTTATACGTTATACGTTATACGTTATACGTTATACGTTATACGTTATACGTTATACGTTATACGTTATACGTTATACGTTATACGTTATACGTTATACGTTATACGTTATACGTTATACGTTATACGTTATACGTTATACGTTATACGTTATACGTTATACGTTATACGTTATACGTTATACGTTATACGTTATACGTTATACGTTATACGTTATACGTTATACGTTATGCGTTATACGTTATACGTTATACGTTATGCGCTGTACGTTATACGTTATACGTTATACGTTATATGTTTAACGTTATACGTTATACGTTATACGTTATATGTTTAACGTTATACGTTATACGTTATACGTTATACGTTATACGTTATACGTTATACGTTATACGTTATACGTTATACGTTATACGTTATACGTTATACGTTATACGTTATACGTTATACGTTATACGTTATACGTTATGCGTTATACGTTATACGTTATACGTTATGCGCTGTACGTTATACGTTATACGTTATACGTTATATGTTTAACGTTATACGTTATACGTTATACGTTATATGTTTAACGTTATACGTTATACGTTATACGTTATATGTTTAACGTTATACGTTATATGTTTAACGTTATACTTTATACGTTATACGTTTAACATTATACATTACACGTTATACGTTATGCGTTATACGTTATACGTTATACGTTATACGTTATACGTTTAACGTTATAAGTTATACGTTATACGTTATACGTTATACGTTATACGTTATACGTTATACGTTATACGTTATACGTTATACGTTATACGTTATACGTTATACGTTATACGTTATACGTTATACGTTATACGTTATACGTTATACGTTATACGTTATACGTTATACGTTATACGTTATACGTTATACGTTATACGTTATACGTTATACGTTATACGTTATACGTTATACGTTATACGTTATACGTTATACGTTATGCGTTATACGTTATACGTTATACGTTATGCGCTGTACGTTATACGTTATACGTTATACGTTATATGTTTAACGTTATACGTTATACGTTATACGTTATATGTTTAACGTTATACGATATACGTTATACGTTATATGTTTAACGTTATACGTTATATGTTTAACGCTATACTTTATACGTTATACGTTTAACATTATACATTACACGTTATACGTTATGCGTTATACGTTATACGTTATACGTTATACGTTATACGTTATACGTTATACGTTATACGTTATACGTTATACGTTATACGTTATACGTTATACGTTATACGTTATACGTTATACGTTATACATTATACGTTATACGTTATACGTTATACGTTATACGTTATACGTTATACGTTATACGTTATACGTTATACGTTATACGTTATACGTTATACGTTATACGTTATACGTTATACGTTATACGTTATACGTTATACGTTATACGTTATACGTTATACGTTATACGTTATATGTTTAACGCTATACTTTATACGTTATACGTTTAACATTATACATTACACGTTATACGTTATGCGTTATACGTTATACGTTATACGTTATACGTTATACGTTATACGTTATACGATATACTTAATACGTTATACGTTATACGTTATACGTTATACGTTATACGTTATACGTTATATGTTTAACGCTATACTTTATACGTTATACGTTATACGTTATACGTTATACGTTATACGTTATACGTTATACGTTATACGTTATACGTTATACGTTATACGTTATACGTTATGCGTTATACGTTATACGTTATACGTTATGCGCTGTACGTTATACGTTATACGTTATACGTTATACGTTATACGTTATACGTTATACGTTATACGTTATACGTTATACGTTATACGTTATACGTTATACGTTATACGTTATACGTTATATGTTATACGTTATACGTTATACGTTATACGTTATACGTTATACGTTATACGTTATACGTTATACGTTATACGTTATACGTTATACGTTATACGTTATACGTTATACGTTATACGTTATACGTTATACGTTATACGTTATACGTTATACGTTATACGTTATACGTTATACGTTATACGTTATACGTTATACGTTATACGTTATACGTTATACGTTATACGTTATACGTTATACGTTATACGTTATACGTTATACGTTATACGTTATATGTTTAACGCTATTCTTTATACGTTATACGTTTAACATTATACATTACACGTTATACGTTATGCGTTATACGTTATACGTTATACGTTATACGTTATACGTTATACGTTATACGATATACTTAATACGTTATACGTTATACGTTATACGTTATACGTTATACGTTATACGTTATATGTTTAACGCTATACTTTATACGTTATACGTTATACGTTATACGTTATACGTTATACGTTATACGTTATACGTTATACGTTATACGTTATACGTTATACGTTATGCGTTATACGTTATACGTTATACGTTAAAGGCTGTACGTTATACGTTATACGTTATACGTTATACGTTATACGTTATACGTTATACGTTATACGTTATACGTTATACGTTATACGTTATACGTTATACGTTATACGTTATACGTTATACGTTATACGTTATACGTTATACGTTATACGTTATACGTTATACGTTATACGTTATACGTTATATGTTTAACGTTATACGTTATACGTTATACGTTATATGTTTAACGTTATACGTTATATGCTTAACGTTATACGTTATATGTTTAACGTTATACTTTATACGTTATACGTTTAACATTATACATTACACGTTATACGTTATGCGTTATACGTTATACGTTATACGTTATACGTTATATGTTTAACGTTATACGTTATACGTTATACGTTATACGTTATACGTTATACGTTATACGTTATACGTTATACGTTATACGTTATACGTTATACGTTATACGTTATACGTTATACGTTATACGTTATGCGTTATACGTTATGCGTTATACGTTATACGTTATACGTTATACGTTATACGTTATACGTTATACGTTATACGTTATACGTTATACGTTATACGTTATACGTTATACGTTATACGTTATACGTTATACGTTATACGTTATACGTTATACGTTATACGTTATACATTATACGTTATACGTTATACGTTATACGTTATACGTTATACGTTATACGTTATACGTTATACGTTATACGTTATACGTTATACGTTATACGTTATACGTTATACGTTATACGTTATACGTTATACGTTATACGTTATACGTTATACGTTATACGTTATACGTTATACGTTATATGTTTAACGCTATACTTTATACGTTATACGTTTAACATTATACATTACACGTTATACGTTATGCGTTATACCTTATACGTTATACGTTATACGTTATACGTTATACGTTATACGATATACTTAATACGTTATACGTTATACGTTATACGTTATACGTTATACGTTATATGTTTAACGCTATACTTTATACGTTATACGTTATACGTTATACGTTATACGTTATACGTTATACGTTATACGTTATACGTTATACGTTATACGTTATACGTTATGCGTCATACGTTATACGTTATACGTTATGCGCTGTACGTTATACGTTATACGTTATACGTTATACGTTATACGTTATACGTTATACGTTATACGTTATACGTTATACGTTATACGTTATACGTTATACGTTATACGTTATACGTTATACGTTATACGTTATACGTTATACGTTATACGTTATACGTTATACGTTATACGTTATACGTTATACGTTATACGTTATACGTTATGCGTTATACGTTATACGTTATACGTTATGCGCTGTACGTTATACGTTATACGTTATATGTTTAACGTTATACGTTATACGTTATACGTTATATGTTTAACGTTATACGTTATACGTTATACGTTATATGTTTAACGTTATACGTTATATGTTTAACGTTATACTTTATACTTTATACGTTTAACATTATACATTACACGTTATACGTTATGCGTTATACGTTATACGTTATACGTTATACGTTATATGTTTAACGTTATACGTTATACGTTATACGTTATACGTTATACGTTATACGTTATACGTTATACGTTATACGTTATACGTTATACGTTATACGTTATACGTTATACGTTATACGTTATACGTTATACGTTATGCGTTATACGTTATGCGTTATACGTTATACGTTATACGTTATACGTTATACGTTATACGTTATACGTTATACGTTATACATTATACGTTATACGTTATACGTTATACGTTATACGTTATACGTTATACGTTATACGTTATACGTTATACGTTATACGTTATACGTTATACGTTATACGTTATACGTTATACGTTATACGTTATACGTTATACGTTATACGTTATACGTTATACGTTATACGTTATACGTTATACGTTATACGTTATACGTTATACGTTATACGTTATACGTTATACGTTATACGTTATACGTTATACGTTATACGTTATACGTTATACGTTATACGTTATACGTTATGCGTTATACGTTATACGTTATGCGCTGTACGTTATACGTTATACGTTATACGTTATATGTTTAACGTTATACGTTATACGTTATACGTTATACGTTATACGTTATACGTTATACGTTATACGTTATACGTTATACGTTATACGTTATACGTTATACGTTATACGTTATACGTTATACGTTATACGTTATACGTTATACGTTATACGTTATACGTTATACGTTATACGTTATACGTTATACGTTATACGTTATACGTTATACGTTATACGTTATACGTTATACGTTATACGTTATACGTTATACGTTATACGTTATACGTTATACGTTATACGTTATACGTTATACGTTATACGTTATACGTTATACGTTATACGTTATACGTTATACGTTATACGTTATACGTTATACGTTATACGTTACACGTTACACGTTACACGTTACACGTTACCCGTTATACGTTATACGTTATACGTTATACGTTATACGTTATACGTTATACGTTATACGTTATACGTTATACGTTATACGTTATACGTTATACGTTATACGTTATACGTTATACGGTATGCGTTATGCGTTATACGTTATGCGTTATGCGTTATGCGTTATGCGTTATGCGTTATGCTTTATGCGTTATGCGTTATGAGTTACACGTTATGCGTTACGCGTTATGCGTTATGCATTATTGCGTTAGGGGTTACGCGTTATGCGTTTTGCGTTATGCGTTATGCGTTATGCTTTATGCGTTATGCATTATGCGTTATGCGTTATGCGTTATGTGTTATGCGTTATGCGTTATTCGTTATGAGTAATGAGTTATAAGTTATGCGTTATGCGTTATGCGTTATGCGTTATGCGTTATGCGTTATGCGTTATGCGTTATGCGTTATATGTTATGCGTTATGCGTTATGCGTTATGCGTTATGCGTTGTGCGTTATACGTTTGCGTTATGCGTTATGCGTTATGCGTTATACGGTATGCGTTATGCGTTATTGCGTTAGGGGTTATGCGTTATGCGTTATGCGTTATGCTTTATACTTTATGCGTTATGCGTTATGCGTTATGCGTTATGCGTTATTCGTTATGAGTAATGAGTTATAAGTTATGCGTTATGCGTTATGCGTGATTCGTTATGCGTTAGGCGTTATGCGTTTGCGGTATTCGTTATGCGTTATGCGTTATGCGTTATGAGTGATGCGTTATGCGTAATGCGTTATGCGTTATGTGTTATACTTGATGCGTTATGCGTTATGTGTTATACTTTATGGGTTATGCGTAATGCGTTATGCGTTAAGGGTTATGGGTTATGCGTTATGCTTTATGCGTTATTCATTTTGCGTTATGCGTTATTCGTTATGAGTTATGCGTTATGCTTTATGGGTTATGCGTTGCGTTATGCGTTATGCGTTATGCGTTATGTGTAATGCGTTATGCGTTATGCGTTATGCGTTATACGGTATGCGTTATGCGTTATGCGTTATACGTTATGCGTTATGCGTTACGCGTTATGCGTTATGCGTTGTGCGTTATACGTTTGCGTTATGCGTTATGCGTTATGCTTTACGCTTTATGCGTTATGTGTTATGCGTTATGCGTTATGCCTTATGCGTTATGCTTTATGCGTTATGCGCTACGCTTTATGCGTTATGCATTATGCGTTATGCGTTATGCGATATGCGTTATCCGTTATGCGTTACGCGTTATGCGTTATGCGTTGTGCGTTGTGCGTTATACGTTTACGTTATGCGTTATGCGTTATGCTTTATGCGTTATGCGTTGCGTTATGCGTTATGCGTTATGCGTTATGCGTTATGCGTTATGTGTAATGCGTTATGCGTTATGCGTTATACGCTATGCGTTATGCGTTACGCGTTATGCGTTATGCGTTGTGCGTTATACGTTTGCGTTATGCGTTATGCGTTATGCTTTATGCGTTATGCATTATGCGTTATGCGTGATCCGTTATGCGTTAGGCGTTATGGGTTATGCGTTGTGCGTTATACGTTTGCGTTGTGCGTTATGCGTTATGCGTTATACGGTATGCGTTATGCGTTATACGTTATGCGTTATGCGTTATGCGTTATGCGTTATGCTTTACGCGTTATGCGTTATGTGTTATGCGTTATGCGTTATGCGTTATGCGTTATACGGTATGCGTTATGCGTTATGCGTTATACGTTATGCGTTATGCGTTACGCGTTATGCGTTATGCGTTGTGCGTTATACGTTTGCGTTATGCGTTATGCGTTATGCTTTACGCTTTATGCGTTATGTGTTATGCGTTATGCGTTATGCCTTATGCGTTATGCTTTATGCGTTATGCGCTACGCTTTATGCGTTATGCATTATGCGTTATGCGTTATGCGATATGCGTTATGCGTTATGCGTTACGCTTTATGCGTTATGCATTATGCGTTATGCGTTATGCGATATGCGTTATCCGTTATGCGTTACGCGTTATGCGTTATGCGTTGTATGTTATACTTTTGCGTTATGCGTTATGCGTTATGCGTTATGTTTTATGCGTTATGCGTTGCGTTATGCGTTATGCGTTATGCGTTATGTGTAATGCGTTATGCGTTATACGTTATGCGTTATACGGTATGCGTTATGCGTTATGCGTTATACGTTATGCGTTATGCGTTACGCGTTATGCGTTATGCGTTGTGCGTTATACGTTTGCGTTATGCGTTATGCGTTATGCTTTACGCTTTATGCGTTATGTGTTATGCGTTATGCGTTATGCCTTATGCGTTATGCTTTATGCGTTATGCGCTACGCTTTATGCGTTATGCATTATGCGTTATGCGTTATGCGATATGCGTTATCCGTTATGCGTTACGCGTTATGCGTTATGCGTTGTGCGTTGTGCGTTATACGTTTACGTTATGCGTTATGCGTTATGCTTTATGCGTTATGCGTTGCGTTATGCGTTATGCGTTATGCGTTATGCGTTATGTGTAATGCGTTATGCGTTATGCGTTATACGCTATGCGTTATGCGTTACGCGTTATGCGTTATGCGTTGTGCGTTATACGTTTGCGTTATGCGTTATGCGTTATGCTTTATGCGTTATGCATTATGCGTTATACGGTATGCGTTATGCGTTATGCGTTATGCGTTATGCGTTATGCGTTGTGCGTTATACGTTTGCGTTATGCGTTATGCGTTATGCGTTATACGGTATGCGTTATGCGTTATACATTATGCGTTATGCGTTATGCGTTATGCCTTATGCGTTATGCTTTATGCGTTATGCGTTATGAGTTACACGTTATGCGTTACGCGTTATGCGTTATGCATTATTGCGTTAGGGGTTACGCGTTATGCGTTATGCGTTATGCGTTATGCGTTATGCTTTATGCGTTATGCATTATGCGTTATGCGTTATGCGTTATGCGTTATGCGTTATACGGTATGCGTTATGCGTTATGCGTTATGCGTTATGCGTTATACGCTATGCGTTATGCGTTACGCGTTATGCGTTATGCGTTGTGCGTTATACGTTTGCGTTATGCGTTATGCGTTATGCGTTATGCTTTACGCGTTATGCGTTATGTGTTATGCGTTATGCGTTATGCGTTATGCGTTATACGGTATGCGTTATGCGTTATGCGTTATACGTTATGCGTTATGCGTTACGCGTTATGCGTTATGCGTTATGCGTTGTGCGTTATACGTTTGCGTTATGCGTTATGCGTTATGCTTTACGCTTTATGCGTTATGTGTTATGCGTTATGCGTTATGCCTTATGCGTTATGCTTTATGCGTTATGCGCTACGCTTTATGCGTTATGCATTATGCGTTATGCGTTATGCGATATGCGTTATGCGTTATGCGTTACGCTTTATGCGTTATGCATTATGCGTTATGCGTTATGCGATATGCGTTATCCGTTATGCGTTACGCGTTATGCGTTATGCGTTGTGCGTTATACTTTTGCGTTATGCGTTATGCGTTATGTTTTATGCGTTATGCGTTGCGTTATGCGTTATGCGTTATGCGTTATGTGTAATGCGTTATGCGTTATACGTTATGCGTTATACGGTATGCGTTATGCGTTATGCGTTATACGTTATGCGTTATGCGTTACGCGTTATGCGTTATGCGTTGTGCGTTATACGTTTGCGTTATGCGTTATGCGTTATGCTTTACGCTTTATGCGTTATGTGTTATGCGTTATGCGTTATGCCTTATGCGTTATGCTTTATGCGTTATGCGCTACGCTTTATGCGTTATGCATTATGCGTTATGCGTTATGCGATATGCGTTATCCGTTATGCGTTACGCGTTATGCGTTATGCGTTGTGCGTTGTGCGTTATACGTTTACGTTATGCGTTATGCGTTATGCTTTATGCGTTATGCGTTGCGTTATGCGTTATGCGTTATGCGTTATGCGTTATGTGTAATGCGTTATGCGTTATGCGTTATACGCTATGCGTTATGCGTTACGCGTTATGCGTTATGCGTTGTGCGTTATACGTTTGCGTTATGCGTTATGCGTTATGCTTTATGCGTTATGCATTATGCGTTATGCGTGATCCGTTATGCGTTAGGCGTTATGGGTTATGCGTTGTGCGTTATACGTTTGCATTATACGTTATGCGTTATGCTTTATGCGTTATGCATTATGCGTTATGCGTGATCCGTTATGCGTTAGGCGTTATGGGTTTTCCGGTGTTCGTTATGCGTTGTGCGTTATGCGTTATGCGATATGCGTTATGCTTTATGCGTTATGCGTTATGCTTTATGGGTTATGCGTTATGAGTTACTCGTTGTGCTTTATGCGTTATGCGTTATGCGTTATTGCGTTAGGGGTTATGCGTTATGCGTTATGCGTTATGCGTTATGCGTTATGCTTTATGCGTTATGTATTATGCGTTATGCGTGATCCGTTATGCGTTAGGCGTTATGGGTTTTCCGGTGTTCGTTATGCGTTGTGCATTATGCGTTATGCGTTATGAAGTATGGGTTATGGTTTATGCGTTATGCGTTGTGCGCTATACGTTTATGTTATGCGTTATGCGTTATACGGTATGCGTTATGCGTTATGCGTTATGCGTTATACGTTATGCGTTGGGCGTTATGCGTTATGGGTTATGTTTCATGCGTTATGCGTTATGCGTTATGCTCCATGCGTTATGCGTTATGCGTTATGCGTGATTCGTTATGCGTTAGGCGTTATGCGTTATGCGTTATGCGTTATACGTTGTACGTTATGCGTTATGCGTTATGTTTTATGCGATATGCGTTATGCGTTATGCGTTATGCGTTATGCGTTATGCGTTATGCGTTATACGGTATGCGTTATGCGTTATGCGTTATGCGTTATGCGTTATGCGTTGTGCGTTATACGTTTGCGTTATGCGTTATGCGTTATGCGTTATACGGTATGCGTTATGCGTTATACATTATGCGTTATGCGTTATGCGTTATGCCTTATGCGTTATGCTTTATGCGTTATGCGTTATGAGTTACACGTTATGCGTTACGCGTTATGCGTTATGCATTATTGCGTTAGGGGTTACGCGTTATGCGTTATGCGTTATGCGTTATGCGTTATGCTTTATGCGTTATGCATTATGCGTTATGCGTTATGCGTTATGTGTTATGCGTTATGCGTTATGCGTTATGCTTTATGCGTTATGCGTTATGCGTTATGCGTTATGCGTTATGCGTTATGCGTTATGCGTTATGCGTTATGCGTTATGCGTTATGCGTTATGCGTTATATGTTATGCGTTATGCGTTATGCGTTATGCGTTATGCGTTGTGCGTTATACGTTTGCGTTGTGCGTTATGCGTTATGCGTTATACGGTATGCGTTATGCGTTATACGTTATGCGTTATGCGTTATGCGTTATGCGTTATGCTTTACGCGTTATGCGTTATGTGTTATGCGTTATGCGTTATGCGTTATAAGGTATGCGTTATGCGTTATACGTTATGCGTTATGAGTTGTGCGTTATGCGTTATGCGTTATGCGTTATACGTTATGCGTTATGCGTTATACGTTTTGCGTTATGCGTTATGCGTTATGCTTTATGCTTTATGCGTTATGCGTTATGCGTTATTCGTTATGAGTATTGAGTTATAAGTTATGCGTTATGCGTTATGCGTTGTGCGTTATACGGTATGCGTTATGCGTTATGCGTTATGCGTTATACGCTATGCGTTATGCGTTACGCGTTATGCGTTATGCGTTGTGCGTTATACGTTTGCGTTATGCGTTATGCTTTATG
>CAKAJA020000343.1:0-35566 GCA_916610235.2 Lasioglossum morio
TACGTTATACGTTATACGTTATACGTTATACGTTATACGTTATACGTTATACGTTATACGTTATACGTTATACGTTATACGTTATACGTTATACGTTATACGTTATACGTTATACGTTATACGTTATACGTTATACGTTATACGTTATACGTTATACGTTATACGTTATACGTTATACGTTATACGTTATACGTTATACGTTATACGTTATACGTTATACGTTATACGTTATACGTTATACGTTATACGTTATACGTTATACGTTATACGTTGTACGTTATACGTTGTACGTTGTACGTTATACGTTATACGTTATACGTTATACGTTATACGTTATACGTTATACGTTATACGTTATACGTTATACGTTATACGTTATACGTTATGCGTTATACGTTTAACGTTATACGTTATACATTATACGTTATACATTATACGTTATACGTTTAAACGTTATACGTTGTACGTTATAGGTTATACGTTTAACATTATACGTTATACGTTATACGTTATGCGTTATACGTTATACGTTATACATTATACGTTGTACGTTATACGTTATATGTTTAACGTTATACGTTATACGTTGTACGTTATTCGTTATACGTTTAACGTTATACATTATACATTATACGTTATACGTTATATGTTACACGTTATACGTTATACGTTATAAGTAAATACGTTATATGTTTAACGTTATACGTTATACGTTATACGTTATACGTTAAAAGTTATACGTTATACGTTATACGTTATACGTTATACGTTATACGTTATACGTTATTCGTTAAAAGTTATACGTTATACGTTATACGTTATACGTTATACGTTATACGTTATACGTTATACGTTTAACAGTATACGTTATACGTTATAAGTAAATACGTTATATGTTTAACGTTATACGTTATACGTTATACGTTTAACATTATACGTTATACGTTATACGTTATACGTTATACGTTGTAAGTTGTACGTTATACGGTATACGTTATACGTTATACGTTATACGTTATACGTTATACGTTATACGTTATACGTTATACGTTATACGTTATACGTTATACGTTATACGTTATACGTTATACGTTATACGTTATACGTTATACGTTATACGTTATACGTTATACGTTATACGTTATACGTTACACGATGTACGTTATACGTTATACATTATACGTTATACGTTATACGTTATACGTTATACGTTATACGTTATACGTTATACGTTATACGTTATACGTTATACGTTATACGTTATACGTTATACGTTATACGTTATACGTTATACGTTATACATTATACGTTATACGTTAAACGTTTTACGTTATACGTTATACGTTATACGTTATACGTTATACGTTATACGTTATACGTTATACGTTATACGTTATACGTTATACGTTATACGTTATACGTTATACGTTATACGTTATACGTTATACGTTATACGTTATACGTTATACGTTATACGTTATACGTTATACGTTATACGTTATACGTTATACGTTATACGTTATACGTTATACGTTATACGTTATACGTTATACGTTGTACGTTATACGTTATACGTTGTACGTTGTACGTTGTACGTTGTACGTTATACGTTATACGTTATACGTTATACGTTATACGTTATACGTTTAACGTTATACGTTATACATTATACGTTACACGTTATACATTATACGTTATACGTTTAAACGTTATACGTTGTACGTTATAGGTTATACGTTTAACATTATACGTTATACGTTATACGTTATGCGTTATACGTTATACGTTTAAACGTTATACGTTGTACGTTATAGGTTATACGTTTAACATTATACGTTATACGTTATACGTTATGCGTTATACGTTATACGTTATACATTATACGTTGTACGTTATACGTTATATGTTTAACGTTATACGTTATACGTTGTACGTTATTCGTTATACGTTTAACGTTATACATTATACATTATACGTTATACGTTATACGTTACACGTTATACGTTATACGTTATAAGTAAATACGTTATATGTTTAACGTTATACGTTATACGTTATACGTTATACGTTAAAAGTTATACGTTATACGTTATACGTTATACGTTGTACGTTGTACGTTATACGTTGTACGTTGTACGTTATACGTTATACGTTGTACGTTGTACGTTATACGTTATACGTTATACGTTATACGTTATACGTTATACGTTATACGTTATACGTTATACGTTATACGTTATACGTTATACGTTATACGTTATACGTTATATGTTTAACGTTATACGTTATACGTTGTACGTTATACGTTATACGTTATACGTTATACGTTACACGATGTACGTTATACGTTATACGTTATACGTTATACGTTATACGTTATACGTTATACGTTATACGTTATACGTTAAACGTTATACGTTTAACATTATACGTTATACGTTATACGTTATGCGTTATACGTTATACGTTATACATTATACGTTGTACGTTATACGTTATATGTTTAACGTTATACGTTATACGTTATACGTTGTACGTTATTCGTTATACGTTTAACGTTATACATTATACATTATACGTTATACGTTATACGTTACACGTTATACGTTATAGGTTATAAGTAAATACGTTATATGTTTAACGTTATACGTTATACGTTATACGTTATACGTTAAAAGTTATACGTTATACGTTATACGTTATACGTTATACGTTGTACGTTGTACGTTATACGTTGTACGTTGTACGTTATACGTTATACGTTATACGTTATACGTTATACGTTATACGTTATACGTTATACGTTATACGTTATACGTTATACGTTATACGTTATACGTTATACGTTATACGTTATACGTTATACGTTATACGTTATACGTTATACGTTATACGTTATACGTTATACGTTATACGTTATACGTTATGCGTTATACGTTATACGTTATACGTTATACGTTATACGTTATACGTTATACGTTATACGTTATACGTTATACGTTATACGTTATACGTTATACGTTATACGTTATACGTTATACGTTATACGTTATACGTTATACGTTATACGTTATACGTTATACGTTATACGTTATACGTTATACGTTATACGTTATACGTAATACGTTATACGTTATACGTTATACGTTATACGTTATACGTTATACGTTATACGTTTAACATTATACGTTATACGTTATACGTTATGCGTTATACGTTGTACGTTGTACGTTATACGTTATACGTTATACGTTATACGTTATACGTTATACGTTATACGTTATACGTTATACGTTATACATTATACGTTATACGTTATACGTTATACGTTATACGTTATACGTTATACGTTATACGTTATACGTTATGCGTTATGCGTTATACGTTATACGTTATACGTTATACGTTATACGTTATACGTTATACGTTATACGTTATACGTTATACGTTATACGTTATACGTTATACGTTATACGTTATACGTTATACGTTATACGTTATACGTTATACGTTATACGTTATACGTTATACGTTATACGTTATACGTTATACGTTATACGTTATACGTTATACGTTATACGTTATACGTTATACGTTATACGTTATACGTTATACGTTATACGTTATACGTTATACGTTATACGTTATACGTTATACGTTATACGTTATACGTTATACGTTATACGTTATACGTTATACGTTATACGTTATACGTTATACGTTATACGTTATACGTTATACGTTATACGTTATACGTTATACGTTATACGTTATACGTTATACGTTATACGTTATACGTTATACGTTATACGTTATACGTTATACGTTATACGTTATACGTTATACGTTATACGTTATACGTTATACGTTATACGTTATACGTTATACGTTATACGTTATACGTTATACGTTATACGTTATACGTTATACGTTATACGTTATACGTTATACGTTATACGTTATACGTTGTACGTTGTACGTTGTACGTTGTACGTTATACGTTATACGTTGTACGTTGTACGTTGTACGTTGTACGTTATACGTTATACGTTATACGTTATACGTTATACGTTATACGTTATACGTTATACGTTATACGTTATACGTTATACGTTATACGTTATACGTTATACGTTATGCGTTATACGTTTAACGTTATACGTTATACATTATACGTTATACATTATACGTTATACGTTTAAACGTTATACGTTGTACGTTATAGGTTATACGTTTAACATTATACGTTATACGTTATACGTTATGCGTTATACGTTATACGTTATACATTATACGTTGTACGTTATACGTTATATGTTTAACGTTATACGTTATACGTTGTACGTTATTCGTTATACGTTTAACGTTATACATTATACATTATACGTTATACGTTATATGTTACACGTTATACGTTATACGTTATAAGTAAATACGTTATATGTTTAACGTTATACGTTATACGTTATACGTTATACGTTAAAAGTTATACGTTATACGTTATACGTTATACGTTATACGTTATACGTTATACGTTATTCGTTAAAAGTTATACGTTATACGTTATACGTTATACGTTATACGTTATACGTTATACGTTATACGTTATACGTTTAACAGTATACGTTATACGTTATAAGTAAATACGTTATATGTTTAACGTTATACGTTATACGTTATACGTTTAACATTATACGTTATACGTTATACGTTATACGTTATACGTTGTAAGTTGTACGTTATACGGTATACGTTATACGTTATACGTTATACGTTATACGTTATACGTTATACGTTATACGTTATACGTTATACGTTATACGTTATACGTTATACGTTATACGTTATACGTTATACGTTATACGTTATACGTTATACGTTATACGTTATACGTTATACGTTACACGATGTACGTTATACGTTATACATTATACGTTATACGTTATACGTTATACGTTATACGTTATACGTTATACGTTATACGTTATACGTTATACGTTATACGTTATACGTTATACGTTATACGTTATACGTTATACGTTATACATTATACGTTATACGTTAAACGTTTTACGTTATACGTTATACGTTATACGTTATACGTTATACGTTATACGTTATACGTTATACGTTATACGTTATACGTTATACGTTATACGTTATACGTTATACGTTATACGTTATACGTTATACGTTATACGTTATACGTTATACGTTATACGTTATACGTTATACGTTATACGTTATACGTTATACGTTATACGTTATACGTTATACGTTATACGTTATACGTTATACGTTGTACGTTATACGTTATACGTTGTACGTTGTACGTTGTACGTTGTACGTTATACGTTATACGTTATACGTTATACGTTATACGTTATACGTTTAACGTTATACGTTATACATTATACGTTACACGTTATACATTATACGTTATACGTTTAAACGTTATACGTTGTACGTTATAGGTTATACGTTTAACATTATACGTTATACGTTATACGTTATGCGTTATACGTTATACGTTTAAACGTTATACGTTGTACGTTATAGGTTATACGTTTAACATTATACGTTATACGTTATACGTTATGCGTTCTACGTTATACGTTATACATTATACGTTGTACGTTATACGTTATATGTTTAACGTTATACGTTATACGTTGTACGTTATTCGTTATACGTTTAACGTTATACATTATACATTATACGTTATACGTTATACGTTACACGTTATACGTTATACGTTATAAGTAAATACGTTATATGTTTAACGTTATACGTTATACGTTATACGTTATACGTTAAAAGTTATACGTTATACGTTATACGTTATACGTTGTACGTTGTACGTTATACGTTGTACGTTGTACGTTATACGTTATACGTTGTACGTTGTACGTTATACGTTATACGTTATACGTTATACGTTATACGTTATACGTTATACGTTATACGTTATACGTTATACGTTATACGTTATACGTTATACGTTATACGTTATATGTTTAACGTTATACGTTATACGTTGTACGTTATACGTTATACGTTATACGTTATACGTTACACGATGTACGTTATACGTTATACGTTATACGTTATACGTTATACGTTATACGTTATACGTTATACGTTAAACGTTATACGTTTAACATTATACGTTATACGTTATACGTTATGCGTTATACGTTATACGTTATACATTATACGTTGTACGTTATACGTTATATGTTTAACGTTATACGTTATACGTTATACGTTGTACGTTATTCGTTATACGTTTAACGTTATACATTATACATTATACGTTATACGTTATACGTTACACGTTATACGTTATAGGTTATAAGTAAATACGTTATATGTTTAACGTTATACGTTATACGTTATACGTTATACGTTAAAAGTTATACGTTATACGTTATACGTTATACGTTATACGTTGTACGTTGTACGTTATACGTTGTACGTTGTACGTTATACGTTATACGTTATACGTTATACGTTATACGTTATACGTTATACGTTATACGTTATACGTTATACGTTATACGTTATACGTTATACGTTATACGTTATACGTTATACGTTATACGTTATACGTTATACGTTATACGTTATACGTTATACGTTATACGTTATACGTTATACGTTATGCGTTATACGTTTAACGTTATACGTTATACATTATACGTTACACGTTATACATTATACGTTATACGTTTAAACGTTATACGTTGTACGTTATAGGTTATACGTTTAACATTATACGTTATACGTTATACGTTATGCGTTATACGTTATACGTTATACATTATACGTTGTACGTTATACGTTATATGTTTAACGTTATACGTTATACGTTGTACGTTATTCGTTATACGTTTAACGTTATACATTATACATTATACGTTATACGTTATACGTTACACGTTATACGTTATACGTTATAAGTAAATACGTTATATGTTTAACGTTATACGTTATACGTTATACGTTATACGTTAAAAGTTATACGTTATACGTTATACGTTATACGTTATACGTTATACGTTATACGTTATACGTTATACGTTATACGTTATACGTTATACGTTATACGTTATACGTTATACGTTATACGTTATACGTTATACGTTATACGTTATACGTTATACGTTATACGTTATACGTTATACGTTATACGTTATACGTTATACGTTATACGTTATACGTTATACGTTATACGTTATACGTTTAACAGTATACGTTATACGTTATAAGTAAATACGTTATATGTTTAACGTTATACGTTATACGTTATACGTTATTCGTTAAAAGTTATACGTTATACGTTATACGTTATACGTTATACGTTATACGTTATACGTTATACGTTATACGTTATACGTTTAACAGTATACGTTATACGTTATAAGTAAATACGTTATATGTTTAACGTTATACGTTATACGTTATACGTTATACGTAATACGTTATACGTTATACGTTATACGTTATACGTTTAACATTATACGTTATACGTTATACGTTATACGTTATACGTTATACGTTATACGTTATACGTTATACGTTATACGTTATACGTTATACGTTATACGTTATACGTTATACGTTATACGTTATACGTTATACGTTATACGTTATACGTTATACGTTATACGTTATACGTTATACGTTATACGTTATACGTTATACGTTATACGTTATACGTTATACGTTATACGTTATACGTTATACGTTATACGTTATACGTTATACGTTATACGTTATACGTTATACGTTATACGTTATACGTTATACGTTATACGTTTAACAGTATACGTTATACGTTATAAGTAAATACGTTATATGTTTAACGTTATACGTTATACGTTATACGTTATTCGTTAAAAGTTATACGTTATACGTTATACGTTATACGTTATACGTTATACGTTATACGTTATACGTTATACGTTATACGTTATACGTTATACGTTATACGTTATACGTTATACGTTATACGTTATACGTTATACGTTATACGTTATACGTTATACGTTATACGTTATACGTTATACGTTATACGTTATACGTTATACGTTATACGTTACACGATGTACGTTATACGTTATACGTTATACGTTATACGTTATACGTTATACGTTATACGTTATACGTTATACGTTATACGTTATACGTTATACGTTATACGTTATACGTTATACGTTATACGTTATACGTTATACGTTATACGTTATACGTTATACGTTATACGTTATACGTTATACGTTATACGTTATACGTTATACGTTACACGATGTACGTTATACGTTATACATTATACGTTATACGTTATACGTTATACGTTATACGTTATACGTTATACGTTATACGTTATACGTTATACGTTATACGTTATACGTTATACGTTATACGTTATACGTTATACGTTATACGTTAAACGTTTTACGTTATACGTTATACGTTATACGTTATACGTTATACGTTATACTTTATACGTTATACGTTATACGTTATACGTTATACGTTATACGTTATACGTTATACGTTATACGTTATACGTTATACGTTATACGTTGTACGTTATACGTTATACGTTGTACGTTGTACGTTGTACGTTGTACGTTATACGTTATACGTTATACGTTATACGTTATACGTTATACGTTATACGTTATACGTTATACGTTATACGTTATACGTTATACGTTATACGTTATACGTTATACGTTATACGTTATACGTTATACGTTATACGTTATACGTTATACGTTATACGTTATGCGTTATACGTTTAACGTTATACGTTATACATTATACGTTACACGTTATACATTATACGTTATACGTTTAAACGTTATACGTTGTACGTTATAGGTTATACGTTTAACATTATACGTTATACGTTATACGTTATGCGTTATACGTTATACGTTATACATTATACGTTGTACGTTATACGTTATACGTTATGCGTTATACGTTATACGTTATACATTATACGTTGTACGTTATACGTTATATGTTTAACGTTATACGTTATACGTTATACGTTGTACGTTATTCGTTATACGTTTAACGTTATACATTATACATTATACGTTATACGTTATACGTTACACGTTATACGTTATACGTTATAAGTAAATACGTTATATGTTTAACGTTATACGTTATACGTTATACGTTATACGTTAAAAGTTATACGTTATACGTTATACGTTATACGTTATACGTTGTACGTTGTACGTTATACGTTGTACGTTGTACGTTATACGTTATACGTTATACGTTATACGTTATACGTTATACGTTATACGTTATACGTTATACGTTATACGTTATACGTTATACGTTATACGTTATACGTTATACGTTATACGTTATACGTTATACGTTATACGTTATACGTTATACGTTATACGTTATACGTTATACGTTATACGTTATGCGTTATACGTTTAACGTTATACGTTATACATTATACGTTACACGTTATACATTATACGTTATACGTTTAAACGTTATACGTTGTACGTTATAGGTTATACGTTTAACATTATACGTTATACGTTATACGTTATGCGTTATACGTTATACGTTATACATTATACGTTGTACGTTATACGTTATATGTTTAACGTTATACGTTATACGTTGTACGTTATTCGTTATACGTTTAACGTTATACATTATACATTATACGTTATACGTTATACGTTACACGTTATACGTTATACGTTATAAGTAAATACGTTATATGTTTAACGTTATACGTTATACGTTATAAGTAAATACGTTATATGTTTAACGTTATACGTTATACGTTATACGTTATACGTTAAAAGTTATACGTTATACGTTATACGTTATACGTTGTACGTTGTACGTTATACGTTGTACGTTGTACGTTATACGTTATACGTTATACGTTATACGTTATACGTTATACGTTATACGTTATACGTTATACGTTATACGTTATACGTTATACGTTATATGTTTAACGGTATACGTTATACGTTGTACGTTATACGTTATACGTTATACGTTATACGTTATACGTTAAACGTTTTACGTTATACGTTATACGTTATACGTTATACGTTATACGTTATACTTTATACGTTATACGTTATACGTTATACGTTATACGTTATACGTTATACGTTATACGTTATACGTTATACGTTATACGTTACACGATGTACGTTATACGTTATACATTATACGTTATACGTTATACGTTATACGTTATACGTTATACGTTATACGTTATACGTTATACGTTATACGTTATACGTTATACGTTATACGTTATACGTTATACGTTATACGTTATACGTTAAACGTTTTACGTTATACGTTATACGTTATACGTTATACGTTATACGTTATACTTTATACGTTATACGTTATACGTTATACGTTATACGTTATACGTTATACGTTATACGTTATACGTTATACGTTATACGTTATACGTTGTACGTTATACGTTATACGTTGTACGTTGTACGTTGTACGTTGTACGTTATACGTTATACGTTATACGTTATACGTTATACGTTATACGTTATACGTTATACGTTATACGTTATACGTTATACGTTATACGTTATACGTTATACGTTATACGTTATACGTTATACGTTATACGTTATACGTTATACGTTATACGTTATACGTTATGCGTTATACGTTTAACGTTATACGTTATACATTATACGTTACACGTTATACATTATACGTTATACGTTTAAACGTTATACGTTGTACGTTATAGGTTATACGTTTAACATTATACGTTATACGTTATACGTTATGCGTTATACGTTATACGTTATACATTATACGTTGTACGTTATACGTTATACGTTATGCGTTATACGTTATACGTTATACATTATACGTTGTACGTTATACGTTATATGTTTAACGTTATACGTTATACGTTATACGTTGTACGTTATTCGTTATACGTTTAACGTTATACATTATACATTATACGTTATACGTTATACGTTACACGTTATACGTTATACGTTATAAGTAAATACGTTATATGTTTAACGTTATACGTTATACGTTATACGTTATACGTTAAAAGTTATACGTTATACGTTATACGTTATACGTTATACGTTGTACGTTGTACGTTATACGTTGTACGTTGTACGTTATACGTTATACGTTATACGTTATACGTTATACGTTATACGTTATACGTTATACGTTATACGTTATACGTTATACGTTATACGTTATACGTTATACGTTATACGTTATACGTTATACGTTATACGTTATACGTTATACGTTATACGTTATACGTTATACGTTATACGTTATACGTTATACGTTATGCGTTATACGTTTAACGTTATACGTTATACATTATACGTTACACGTTATACATTATACGTTATACGTTTAAACGTTATACGTTGTACGTTATAGGTTATACGTTTAACATTATACGTTATACGTTATACGTTATGCGTTATACGTTATACGTTATACATTATACGTTGTACGTTATACGTTATATGTTTAACGTTATACGTTATACGTTGTACGTTATTCGTTATACGTTTAACGTTATACATTATACATTATACGTTATACGTTATACGTTACACGTTATACGTTATACGTTATAAGTAAATACGTTATATGTTTAACGTTATACGTTATACGTTATAAGTAAATACGTTATATGTTTAACGTTATACGTTATACGTTATACGTTATACGTTAAAAGTTATACGTTATACGTTATACGTTATACGTTGTACGTTGTACGTTATACGTTGTACGTTGTACGTTATACGTTATACGTTATACGTTATACGTTATACGTTATACGTTATACGTTATACGTTATACGTTATACGTTATACGTTATACGTTATACGTTATATGTTTAACGGTATACGTTATACGTTGTACGTTATACGTTATACGTTATACGTTATACGTTACACGATGTACGTTATACGTTATACGTTATACGTTATACGTTATACGTTATACGTTATACGTTATACGTTTAACAGTATACGTTATACGTTATACGTTTAACAGTATACGTTATACGTTATAAGTAAATACGTTATATGTTTAACGTTATACGTTATACGTTATACGTTATACGTAATACGTTATACGTTATACGTTATACGTTATACGTTATACGTTATACGTTATACGTTATACGTTTAACATTATACGTTATACGTTATACGTTATGCGTTATACGTTGTACGTTGTACGTTATACGTTATACGTTATACGTTATACGTTATACGTTATACGTTATACGTTATACGTTATACGTTATACATTATACGTTATACGTTATACGTTATACGTTATACGTTATACGTTATACGTTATACGTTATACGTTATACGTTATACGTTATACGTTATACGTTATACGTTATACGTTTAACATTATACGTTATACGTTATACGTTATGCGTTATACGTTGTACGTTGTACGTTATACGTTATACGTTATACGTTATACGTTATACGTTATACGTTATACGTTATACGTTATACGTTATACATTATACGTTATACGTTATACGTTATACGTTATACGTTATACGTTATACGTTATACGTTATACGTTATACGTTATACGTTATACGTTATACGTTATACGTTATACGTTATACGTTATACGTTATACGTTGTACGTTATACGTTATACGTTGTACGTTGTACGTTGTACGTTGTACGTTATACGTTATACGTTATACGTTATACGTTATACGTTATACGTTATACGTTATACGTTATACGTTATACGTTATACGTTATACGTTATACGTTATACGTTATACGTTATACGTTATACGTTATACGTTATACGTTATACGTTATGCGTTATACGTTTAACGTTATACGTTATACATTATACGTTACACGTTATACATTATACGTTATACGTTTAAACGTTATACGTTGTACGTTATAGGTTATACGTTTAACATTATACGTTATACGTTATACGTTATGCGTTATACGTTATACGTTATACATTATACGTTGTACGTTATACGTTATACGTTATGCGTTATACGTTATACGTTATACATTATACGTTGTACGTTATACGTTATATGTTTAACGTTATACGTTATACGTTATACGTTGTACGTTATTCGTTATACGTTTAACGTTATACATTATACATTATACGTTATACGTTATACGTTACACGTTATACGTTATACGTTATAAGTAAATACGTTATATGTTTAACGTTATACGTTATACGTTATACGTTATACGTTAAAAGTTATACGTTATACGTTATACGTTATACGTTATACGTTGTACGTTGTACGTTATACGTTGTACGTTGTACGTTATACGTTATACGTTATACGTTATACGTTATACGTTATACGTTATACGTTATACGTTATACGTTATACGTTATACGTTATACGTTATACGTTATACGTTATACGTTATACGTTATACGTTATACGTTATACGTTATACGTTATACGTTATACGTTATACGTTATACGTTATACGTTATACGTTATACGTTATACGTTATACGTTATACGTTATACGTTATACGTTATGCGTTATACGTTTAACGTTATACGTTATACATTATACGTTACACGTTATACATTATACGTTATACGTTTAAACGTTATACGTTGTACGTTATAGGTTATACGTTTAACATTATACGTTATACGTTATACGTTATGCGTTATACGTTATACGTTATACATTATACGTTGTACGTTATACGTTATATGTTTAACGTTATACGTTATACGTTGTACGTTATTCGTTATACGTTTAACGTTATACATTATACATTATACGTTATACGTTATACGTTACACGTTATACGTTATACGTTATAAGTAAATACGTTATATGTTTAACGTTATACGTTATACGTTATACGTTATACGTTAAAAGTTATACGTTATACGTTATACGTTATACGTTGTACGTTGTACGTTATACGTTGTACGTTGTACGTTATACGTTATACGTTATACGTTATACGTTATACGTTATACGTTATACGTTATACGTTATACGTTATACGTTATACGTTATACGTTATACGTTATACGTTATACGTTATACGTTATATGTTTAACGGTATACGTTATACGTTGTACGTTATACGTTATACGTTATACGTTATACGTTACACGATGTACGTTATACGTTATACGTTATACGTTATACGTTATACGTTATACGTTAAACGTTAAACGTTATACGTTATACGTTATATGTTATACGTTATACGTTATACGTTATACGTTATACGTTATACGTTATACGTTATACGTTATACGTTATACGTTATACGTTATACGTTATACGTTATACGTTATACGTTATACGTTATACGTTATACGTTATACGTTATACGTTATACGTTATACGTTATACGTTATACGTTATACGTTTAACAGTATACGTTATACGTTATAAGTAAATACGTTATATGTTTAACGTTATACGTTATACGTTAAAAGTTATACGTTATACGTTATACGTTATACGTTATACGTTATACGTTATACGTTATACGTTATACGTTATACGTTTAACAGTATACGTTATACGTTATACGTTTAACAGTATACGTTATACGTTATAAGTAAATACGTTATATGTTTAACGTTATACGTTATACGTTATACGTTATACGTAATACGTTATACGTTATACGTTATACGTTATACGTTATACGTTATACGTTATACGTTTAACATTATACGTTATACGTTACACGTTATGCGTTATACGTTGTACGTTGTACGTTATACGTTATACGTTATACGTTATACGTTATACGTTATACGTTATACGTTATACGTTATACGTTATACGTTATACATTATACGTTATACGTTATACGTTATACGTTATACGTTATACGTTATACGTTATACGTTATACGTTATACGTTATGCGTTATGCGTTATACGTTATACGTTATACGTTATACGTTATACGTTATACGTTATACGTTATACGTTATACGTTATACGTTATACGTTATACGTTATACGTTATACGTTATACGTTATACGTTATACGTTATACGTTATACGTTATACGTTATACGTTATACGTTATACGTTATACGTTATACGTTATACGTTATACGTTATACGTTATACGTTATACGTTATACGTTATACGTTATACGTTATACGTTATACGTTATACGTTATACGTTATACGTTATACGTTATACGTTATACGTTATACGTTATACGTTATACGTTATACGTTATACGTTATACGTTATACGTTATACGTTATACGTTATACGTTATACGTTATACGTTATACGTTATACGTTATACGTTATACGTTATACGTTATACGTTATACGTTATACGTTATACGTTATACGTTATACGTTATACGTTATACGTTATACGTTATACGTTATACGTTATACGTTATACGTTATACGTTATACGTTATACGTTATACGTTATACGTTATACGTTATACGTTATACGTTATACGTTATACGTTATACGTTGTACGTTGTACGTTGTACGTTATACGTTATACGTTGTACGTTGTACGTTGTACGTTGTACGTTATACGTTATACGTTATACGTTATACGTTATACGTTATACGTTATACGTTATACGTTATACGTTATACGTTATACGTTATACGTTATACGTTATACGTTATGCGTTATACGTTTAACGTTATACGTTATACATTATACGTTATACATTATACGTTATACGTTTAAACGTTATACGTTGTACGTTATAGGTTATACGTTTAACATTATACGTTATACGTTATACGTTATGCGTTATACGTTATACGTTATACATTATACGTTGTACGTTATACGTTATATGTTTAACGTTATACGTTATACGTTGTACGTTATTCGTTATACGTTTAACGTTATACATTATACATTATACGTTATACGTTATATGTTACACGTTATACGTTATACGTTATAAGTAAATACGTTATATGTTTAACGTTATACGTTATACGTTATACGTTATACGTTAAAAGTTATACGTTATACGTTATACGTTATACGTTATACGTTGTACGTTGTACGTTATACGTTGTACGTTGTACGTTATACGTTATATGTTTAACGTTATACGTTATACGTTGTACGTTATACGTTATACGTTAAACGTTATACGTTATACGTTATACGTTATACGTTATACGTTAAACGTTATACGTTAAACGTTATACGTTATACGTTATACGTTATACGTTATACGTTATACGTTATACGTTATACGTTATACGTTATACGTTATACGTTATACGTTATACGTTATACGTTATACGTTATACGTTATACGTTATACGTTATACGTTATACGTTATACGTTATGCGTTATACGTTATGCGTTATACGTTTAACGTTATACGTTATACGTTATACGTTATACGTTATACGTTATACGTTATACGTTATACGTTATACGTTATACGTTATACGTATACGTTATACGTTATACGTTATACGTTATACGTTATACGTTATACGTTATACGTTATACGTTATACGTTATACGTTATACGTTATACGTTATACGTTATACGTTATACGTTATACGTTATACGTTATACGTTATACGTTATACGTTATACGTTATACGTTATACGTTATACGTTATACGTTATACGTTATACGTTATACGTTATACGTTATACGTTATACGTTATACGTTATACGTTATACGTTATACGTTATACGTTATACGTTATACGTTATACGTTATACGTTATACGTTATACGTTATACGTTATACGTTATACGTTATACGTTATACGTTATACGTTATACGTTATACGTTATACGTTATACGTTATACGTTATACGTTATACGTTATACGTTATACGTTATACGTTATACGTTATACGTTATACGTTATACGTTATACGTTATACGTTATACGTTATACGTTATACGTTTTACGTTATACGTTATACGTTATACGTTATACGTTATACGTTATACGTTATACGTTATACGTTATACGTTATACGTTATACGTTATACGTTATACGTTATACGTTATACGTTATACGTTATACGTTATACGTTTAACAGTATACGTTATACGTTATAAGTAAATACGTTATATGTTTAACGTTATACGTTATACGTTATACGTTATACGTTATACGTTATACGTTATACGTTATACGTTATACGTTATACGTTATACGTTATACGTTATACGTTATACGTTTAACAGTATACGTTATACGTTATACGTTTAACAGTATACGTTATACGTTATAAGTAAATACGTTATATGTTTAACGTTATACGTTATACGTTATACGTAATACGTTATACGTTATACGTTATACGTTATACGTTATACGTTATACGTTATACGTTATACGTTATACGTTATACGTTATACGTTATACGTTATACGTTATACGTTATACGTTTTACGTTATACGTTATACGTTATACGTTATACGTTATACGTTATACGTTATACGTTATACGTTATACGTTATACGTTATACGTTATACGTTATACGTTATACGTTATACGTTATACGTTATACGTTATACGTTATACGTTATACGTTATACGTTATACGTTATACGTTATACGTTATACGTTATACGTTATACGTTATACGTTATACGTTATACGTTATACGTTATACGTTATACGTTATACGTTATACGTTATACGTTATACGTTATACGTTATACGTTATACGTTATACGTTATACGTTTTACGTTATACGTTATACGTTATACGTTATACGTTATACGTTATACGTTATACGTTATACGTTATACGTTATACGTTATACGTTATACGTTATACGTTATACGTTATACGTTATACGTTATACGTTATACGTTATACGTTATACGTTATACGTTTAACAGTATACGTTATACGTTATAAGTAAATACGTTATATGTTTAACGTTATACGTTATACGTTATACGTTATACGTAATACGTTATACGTTATACGTTATACGTTATACGTTATACGTTATACGTTATACGTTATACGTTATACGTTTAACAGTATACGTTATACGTTATACGTTTAACAGTATACGTTATACGTTATAAGTAAATACGTTATATGTTTAACGTTATACGTTATACGTTATACGTAATACGTTATACGTTATACGTTATACGTTATACGTTATACGTTATACGTTATACGTTTAACATTATACGTTATACGTTATACGTTATGCGTTATACGTTGTACGTTGTACGTTATACGTTATACGTTATACGTTATACGTTATACGTTATACGTTATACGTTATACGTTATACGTTATACGTTATACGTTATACGTTATACGTTATACGTTATACGTTATACGTTATACGTTATACGTTATACGTTATACGTTATACGTTATACGTTATACGTTATACGTTATACGTTATACGTTATACGTTATACGTTATACGTTTTACGTTATACGTTATACGTTATACGTTATACGTTATACGTTATACGTTATACGTTATACGTTATACGTTATACGTTATACGTTATACGTTATACGTTATACGTTATACGTTATACGTTATACGTTATACGTTTAACAGTATACGTTATACGTTATAAGTAAATACGTTATATGTTTAACGTTATACGTTATACGTTATACGTTATACGTAATACGTTATACGTTATACGTTATACGTTATACGTTATACGTTATACGTTATACGTTATACGTTATACGTTTAACAGTATACGTTATACGTTATACGTTTAACAGTATACGTTATACGTTATAAGTAAATACGTTATATGTATAACGTTATACGTTATACGTTATACGTAATACGTTATACGTTATACGTTATACGTTATACGTTATACGTTATACGTTATACGTTATACGTTATACGTTATACGTTATACGTTATACGTTATACGTTATACGTTATACGTTATACGTTATACGTTATACGTTATACGTTATACGTTATACGTTATACGTTATACGTTATACGTTATACGTTATACGTTATACGTTATACGTTATACGTTATACGTTATACGTTATACGTTATACGTTATACGTTATACGTTATACGTTATACGTTATACGTTATACGTTATACGTTATACGTTATACGTTATACGTTATACGTTATACGTTATACGTTATACGTTATACGTTATACGTTATACGTTATACGTTATACGTTATACGTTATAAGTTATACGTTATACGTTTTACGTTATACGTTATACGTTATACGTTATACGTTATACGTTATACGTTATACGTTATACGTTATACGTTATACGTTATACGTTATACGTTATACGTTATACGTTATACGTTATACGTTATACGTTATACGTTATACGTTATACGTTATACGTTTAACAGTATACGTTATACGTTATAAGTAAATACGTTATATGTTTAACGTTATACGTTATACGTTATACGTTATACGTAATACGTTATACGTTATACGTTATACGTTATACGTTATACGTTATACGTTATACGTTATACGTTATACGTTTAACAGTATACGTTATACGTTATACGTTTAACAGTATACGTTATACGTTATAAGTAAATACGTTATATGTTTAACGTTATACGTTATACGTTATACGTAATACGTTATACGTTATACGTTATACGTTATACGTTATACGTTATACGTTATACGTTTAACATTATACGTTATACGTTATACGTTATGCGTTATACGTTATACGTTATACGTTATACGTTATACGTTATACGTTATACGTTATACGTTATACGTTATACGTTATACGTTATACGTTATACGTTATACGTTATACGTTATACGTTATACGTTATACGTTATACGTTATACGTTATACGTTATACGTTATACGTTATACGTTATACGTTTTACGTTATACGTTATACGTTATACGTTATACGTTATACGTTATACGTTATACGTTATACGTTATACGTTATACGTTATACGTTATACGTTATACGTTATACGTTATACGTTATACGTTATACGTTATACGTTATACGTTATACGTTATACGTTTAACAGTATACGTTATACGTTATAAGTAAATACGTTATATGTTTAACGTTATACGTTATACGTTATACGTTATACGTAATACGTTATACGTTATACGTTATACGTTATACGTTATACGTTATACGTTATACGTTATACGTTATACGTTTAACAGTATACGTTATACGTTATACGTTTAACAGTATACGTTATACGTTATACGTTATACGTTATACGTTATATGTTTAACGTTATACGTTATACGTTGTACGTTATACGTTATACGTTATACGTTATACGTTACACGATGTACGTTATACGTTATACGTTATACGTTATACGTTATACGTTATACGTTATACGTTATACGTTAAACGTTATACGTTTAACATTATACGTTATACGTTATACGTTATGCGTTATACGTTATACGTTATACATTATACGTTGTACGTTATACGTTATATGTTTAACGTTATACGTTATACGTTATACGTTGTACGTTATTCGTTATACGTTTAACGTTATACATTATACATTATACGTTATACGTTATACGTTACACGTTATACGTTATAGGTTATAAGTAAATACGTTATATGTTTAACGTTATACGTTATACGTTATACGTTATACGTTAAAAGTTATACGTTATACGTTATACGTTATACGTTATACGTTGTACGTTGTACGTTATACGTTGTACGTTGTACGTTATACGTTATACGTTATACGTTATACGTTATACGTTATACGTTATACGTTATACGTTATACGTTATACGTTATACGTTATACGTTATACGTTATACGTTATACGTTATACGTTATACGTTATACGTTATACGTTATACGTTATACGTTATACGTTATACGTTATACGTTATACGTTATGCGTTATACGTTTAACGTTATACGTTATACATTATACGTTACACGTTATACATTATACGTTATACGTTTAAACGTTATACGTTGTACGTTATAGGTTATACGTTTAACATTATACGTTATACGTTATACGTTATGCGTTATACGTTATACGTTATACATTATACGTTGTACGTTATACGTTATATGTTTAACGTTATACGTTATACGTTGTACGTTATTCGTTATACGTTTAACGTTATACATTATACATTATACGTTATACGTTATACGTTACACGTTATACGTTATACGTTATAAGTAAATACGTTATATGTTTAACGTTATACGTTATACGTTATACGTTATACGTTAAAAGTTATACGTTATACGTTATACGTTATACGTTATACGTTATACGTTATACGTTATACGTTATACGTTATACGTTATACGTTATACGTTATACGTTATACGTTATACGTTATACGTTATACGTTATACGTTATACGTTATACGTTATACGTTATACGTTATACGTTATACGTTATACGTTATACGTTATACGTTATACGTTATACGTTATACGTTATACGTTATACGTTATACGTTTAACAGTATACGTTATACGTTATAAGTAAATACGTTATATGTTTAACGTTATACGTTATACGTTATACGTTATTCGTTAAAAGTTATACGTTATACGTTATACGTTATACGTTATACGTTATACGTTATACGTTATACGTTATACGTTATACGTTTAACAGTATACGTTATACGTTATAAGTAAATACGTTATATGTTTAACGTTATACGTTATACGTTATACGTTATACGTAATACGTTATACGTTATACGTTATACGTTATACGTTTAACATTATACGTTATACGTTATACGTTATACGTTATACGTTATACGTTATACGTTATACGTTATACGTTATACGTTATACGTTATACGTTATACGTTATACGTTATACGTTATACGTTATACGTTATACGTTATACGTTATACGTTATACGTTATACGTTATACGTTATACGTTATACGTTATACGTTATACGTTATACGTTATACGTTATACGTTATACGTTATACGTTATACGTTATACGTTATACGTTATACGTTATACGTTATACGTTATACGTTATACGTTTAACAGTATACGTTATACGTTATAAGTAAATACGTTATATGTTTAACGTTATACGTTATACGTTATACGTTATTCGTTAAAAGTTATACGTTATACGTTATACGTTATACGTTATACGTTATACGTTATACGTTATACGTTATACGTTATACGTTATACGTTATACGTTATACGTTATACGTTATACGTTATACGTTATACGTTATACGTTATACGTTATACGTTATACGTTATACGTTATACGTTATACGTTATACGTTATACGTTATACGTTACACGATGTACGTTATACGTTATACGTTATACGTTATACGTTATACGTTATACGTTATACGTTATACGTTATACGTTATACGTTATACGTTATACGTTATACGTTATACGTTATACGTTATACGTTATACGTTATACGTTATACGTTATACGTTATACGTTATACGTTATACGTTATACGTTATACGTTATACGTTATACGTTACACGATGTACGTTATACGTTATACATTATACGTTATACGTTATACGTTATACGTTATACGTTATACGTTATACGTTATACGTTATACGTTATACGTTATACGTTATACGTTATACGTTATACGTTATACGTTATACGTTATACGTTAAACGTTTTACGTTATACGTTATACGTTATACGTTATACGTTATACGTTATACTTTATACGTTATACGTTATACGTTATACGTTATACGTTATACGTTATACGTTATACGTTATACGTTATACGTTATACGTTATACGTTGTACGTTATACGTTATACGTTGTACGTTGTACGTTGTACGTTGTACGTTATACGTTATACGTTATACGTTATACGTTATACGTTATACGTTATACGTTATACGTTATACGTTATACGTTATACGTTATACGTTATACGTTATACGTTATACGTTATACGTTATACGTTATACGTTATACGTTATACGTTATACGTTATACGTTATGCGTTATACGTTTAACGTTATACGTTATACATTATACGTTACACGTTATACATTATACGTTATACGTTTAAACGTTATACGTTTAACATTATACGTTATACGTTATACGTTATGCGTTATACGTTATACGTTATACATTATACGTTGTACGTTATACGTTATACGTTATGCGTTATACGTTATACGTTATACATTATACGTTGTACGTTATACGTTATATGTTTAACGTTATACGTTATACGTTATACGTTGTACGTTATTCGTTATACGTTTAACGTTATACATTATACATTATACGTTATACGTTATACGTTACACGTTATACGTTATACGTTATAAGTAAATACGTTATATGTTTAACGTTATACGTTATACGTTATACGTTATACGTTAAAAGTTATACGTTATACGTTATACGTTATACGTTATACGTTGTACGTTGTACGTTATACGTTGTACGTTGTACGTTATACGTTATACGTTATACGTTATACGTTATACGTTATACGTTATACGTTATACGTTATACGTTATACGTTATACGTTATACGTTATACGTTATACGTTATACGTTATACGTTATACGTTATACGTTATACGTTATACGTTATACGTTATACGTTATACGTTATACGTTATACGTTATGCGTTATACGTTTAACGTTATACGTTATACATTATACGTTACACGTTATACATTATACGTTATACGTTTAAACGTTATACGTTGTACGTTATAGGTTATACGTTTAACATTATACGTTATACGTTATACGTTATGCGTTATACGTTATACGTTATACATTATACGTTGTACGTTATACGTTATATGTTTAACGTTATACGTTATACGTTGTACGTTATTCGTTATACGTTTAACGTTATACATTATACATTATACGTTATACGTTATACGTTACACGTTATACGTTATACGTTATAAGTAAATACGTTATATGTTTAACGTTATACGTTATACGTTATAAGTAAATACGTTATATGTTTAACGTTATACGTTATACGTTATACGTTATACGTTAAAAGTTATACGTTATACGTTATACGTTATACGTTGTACGTTGTACGTTATACGTTGTACGTTGTACGTTATACGTTATACGTTATACGTTATACGTTATACGTTATACGTTATACGTTATACGTTATACGTTATACGTTATACGTTATACGTTATACGTTATATGTTTAACGGTATACGTTATACGTTGTACGTTATACGTTATACGTTATACGTTATACGTTATACGTTAAACGTTTTACGTTATACGTTATACGTTATACGTTATACGTTATACGTTATACTTTATACGTTATACGTTATACGTTATACGTTATACGTTATACGTTATACGTTATACGTTATACGTTATACGTTATACGTTACACGATGTACGTTATACGTTATACATTATACGTTATACGTTATACGTTATACGTTATACGTTATACGTTATACGTTATACGTTATACGTTATACGTTATACGTTATACGTTATACGTTATACGTTATACGTTATACGTTATACGTTAAACGTTTTACGTTATACGTTATACGTTATACGTTATACGTTATACGTTATACTTTATACGTTATACGTTATACGTTATACGTTATACGTTATACGTTATACGTTATACGTTATACGTTATACGTTATACGTTATACGTTGTACGTTATACGTTATACGTTGTACGTTGTACGTTGTACGTTGTACGTTATACGTTATACGTTATACGTTATACGTTATACGTTATACGTTATACGTTATACGTTATACGTTATACGTTATACGTTATACGTTATACGTTATACGTTATACGTTATACGTTATACGTTATACGTTATACGTTATACGTTATACGTTATACGTTATGCGTTATACGTTTAACGTTATACGTTATACATTATACGTTACACGTTATACATTATACGTTATACGTTTAAACGTTATACGTTGTACGTTATAGGTTATACGTTTAACATTATACGTTATACGTTATACGTTATGCGTTATACGTTATACGTTATACATTATACGTTGTACGTTATACGTTATACGTTATGCGTTATACGTTATACGTTATACATTATACGTTGTACGTTATACGTTATATGTTTAACGTTATACGTTATACGTTATACGTTGTACGTTATTCGTTATACGTTTAACGTTATACATTATACATTATACGTTATACGTTATACGTTACACGTTATACGTTATACGTTATAAGTAAATACGTTATATGTTTAACGTTATACGTTATACGTTATACGTTATACGTTAAAAGTTATACGTTATACGTTATACGTTATACGTTATACGTTGTACGTTGTACGTTATACGTTGTACGTTGTACGTTATACGTTATACGTTATACGTTATACGTTATACGTTATACGTTATACGTTATACGTTATACGTTATACGTTATACGTTATACGTTATACGTTATACGTTATACGTTATACGTTATACGTTATACGTTATACGTTATACGTTATACGTTATACGTTATACGTTATACGTTATACGTTATGCGTTATACGTTTAACGTTATACGTTATACATTATACGTTACACGTTATACATTATACGTTATACGTTTAAACGTTATACGTTGTACGTTATAGGTTATACGTTTAACATTATACGTTATACGTTATACGTTATGCGTTATACGTTATACGTTATACATTATACGTTGTACGTTATACGTTATATGTTTAACGTTATACGTTATACGTTGTACGTTATTCGTTATACGTTTAACGTTATACATTATACATTATACGTTATACGTTATACGTTACACGTTATACGTTATACGTTATAAGTAAATACGTTATATGTTTAACGTTATACGTTATACGTTATAAGTAAATACGTTATATGTTTAACGTTATACGTTATACGTTATACGTTATACGTTAAAAGTTATACGTTATACGTTATACGTTATACGTTGTACGTTGTACGTTATACGTTGTACGTTGTACGTTATACGTTATACGTTATACGTTATACGTTATACGTTATACGTTATACGTTATACGTTATACGTTATACGTTATACGTTATACGTTATACGTTATATGTTTAACGGTATACGTTATACGTTGTACGTTATACGTTATACGTTATACGTTATACGTTACACGATGTACGTTATACGTTATACGTTATACGTTATACGTTATACGTTATACGTTATACGTTATACGTTTAACAGTATACGTTATACGTTATACGTTTAACAGTATACGTTATACGTTATAAGTAAATACGTTATATGTTTAACGTTATACGTTATACGTTATACGTTATACGTAATACGTTATACGTTATACGTTATACGTTATACGTTATACGTTATACGTTATACGTTATACGTTTAACATTATACGTTATACGTTATACGTTATGCGTTATACGTTGTACGTTGTACGTTATACGTTATACGTTATACGTTATACGTTATACGTTATACGTTATACGTTATACGTTATACGTTATACATTATACGTTATACGTTATACGTTATACGTTATACGTTATACGTTATACGTTATACGTTATACGTTATACGTTATACGTTATACGTTATACGTTATACGTTATACGTTTAACATTATACGTTATACGTTATACGTTATGCGTTATACGTTGTACGTTGTACGTTATACGTTATACGTTATACGTTATACGTTATACGTTATACGTTATACGTTATACGTTATACGTTATACATTATACGTTATACGTTATACGTTATACGTTATACGTTATACGTTATACGTTATACGTTATACGTTATACGTTATACGTTATACGTTATACGTTATACGTTATACGTTATACGTTATACGTTATACGTTGTACGTTATACGTTATACGTTGTACGTTGTACGTTGTACGTTGTACGTTATACGTTATACGTTATACGTTATACGTTATACGTTATACGTTATACGTTATACGTTATACGTTATACGTTATACGTTATACGTTATACGTTATACGTTATACGTTATACGTTATACGTTATACGTTATACGTTATACGTTATACGTTATACGTTATACGTTATACGTTATACGTTATACGTTATACGTTATACGTTATACGTTATACGTTATACGTTATACGTTATACGTTATACGTTATACGTTATACGTTATACGTTATACGTTATACGTTATACGTTATACGTTATACGTTATGCGTTATACGTTTAACGTTATACGTTATACATTATACGTTACACGTTATACATTATACGTTATACGTTTAAACGTTATACGTTGTACGTTATAGGTTATACGTTTAACATTATACGTTATACGTTATACGTTATGCGTTATACGTTATACGTTATACATTATACGTTGTACGTTATACGTTATATGTTTAACGTTATACGTTATACGTTGTACGTTATTCGTTATACGTTTAACGTTATACATTATACATTATACGTTATACGTTATACGTTACACGTTATACGTTATACGTTATAAGTAAATACGTTATATGTTTAACGTTATACGTTATACGTTATACGTTATACGTTAAAAGTTATACGTTATACGTTATACGTTATACGTTGTACGTTGTACGTTATACGTTGTACGTTGTACGTTATACGTTATACGTTATACGTTATACGTTATACGTTATACGTTATACGTTATACGTTATACGTTATACGTTATACGTTATACGTTATACGTTATACGTTATACGTTATACGTTATATGTTTAACGGTATACGTTATACGTTGTACGTTATACGTTATACGTTATACGTTATACGTTACACGATGTACGTTATACGTTATACGTTATACGTTATACGTTATACGTTATACGTTAAACGTTAAACGTTATACGTTATACGTTATATGTTATACGTTATACGTTATACGTTATACGTTATACGTTATACGTTATACGTTATACGTTATACGTTATACGTTATACGTTATACGTTATACGTTATACGTTATACGTTATACGTTATACGTTATACGTTATACGTTATACGTTATACGTTATACGTTATACGTTATACGTTTAACAGTATACGTTATACGTTATAAGTAAATACGTTATATGTTTAACGTTATACGTTATACGTTAAAAGTTATACGTTATACGTTATACGTTATACGTTATACGTTATACGTTATACGTTATACGTTATACGTTATACGTTTAACAGTATACGTTATACGTTATACGTTTAACAGTATACGTTATACGTTATAAGTAAATACGTTATATGTTTAACGTTATACGTTATACGTTATACGTTATACGTAATACGTTATACGTTATACGTTATACGTTATACGTTATACGTTATACGTTATACGTTTAACATTATACGTTATACGTTATACGTTATGCGTTATACGTTGTACGTTGTACGTTATACGTTATACGTTATACGTTATACGTTATACGTTATACGTTATACGTTATACGTTATACGTTATACGTTATACATTATACGTTATACGTTATACGTTATACGTTATACGTTATACGTTATACGTTATACGTTATACGTTATACGTTATGCGTTATGCGTTATACGTTATACGTTATACGTTATACGTTATACGTTATACGTTATACGTTATACGTTATACGTTATACGTTATACGTTATACGTTATACGTTATACGTTATACGTTATACGTTATACGTTATACGTTATACGTTATACGTTATACGTTATACGTTATACGTTATACGTTATACGTTATACGTTATACGTTATACGTTATACGTTATACGTTATACGTTATACGTTATACGTTATACGTTATACGTTATACGTTATACGTTATACGTTATACGTTATACGTTATACGTTATACGTTATACGTTATACGTTATACGTTATACGTTATACGTTATACGTTATACGTTATACGTTATACGTTATACGTTATACGTTATACGTTATACGTTATACGTTATACGTTATACGTTATACGTTATACGTTATACGTTATACGTTATACGTTATACGTTATACGTTATACGTTATACGTTATACGTTATACGTTATACGTTATACGTTATACGTTATACGTTATACGTTATACGTTATACGTTATACGTTATACGTTATACGTTATACGTTGTACGTTGTACGTTGTACGTTATACGTTATACGTTGTACGTTGTACGTTGTACGTTGTACGTTATACGTTATACGTTATACGTTATACGTTATACGTTATACGTTATACGTTATACGTTATACGTTATACGTTATACGTTATACGTTATACGTTATACGTTATGCGTTATACGTTTAACGTTATACGTTATACATTATACGTTATACATTATACGTTATACGTTTAAACGTTATACGTTGTACGTTATAGGTTATACGTTTAACATTATACGTTATACGTTATACGTTATGCGTTATACGTTATACGTTATACATTATACGTTGTACGTTATACGTTATATGTTTAACGTTATACGTTATACGTTGTACGTTATTCGTTATACGTTTAACGTTATACATTATACATTATACGTTATACGTTATATGTTACACGTTATACGTTATACGTTATAAGTAAATACGTTATATGTTTAACGTTATACGTTATACGTTATACGTTATACGTTAAAAGTTATACGTTATACGTTATACGTTATACGTTATACGTTGTACGTTGTACGTTATACGTTGTACGTTGTACGTTATACGTTATATGTTTAACGTTATACGTTATACGTTGTACGTTATACGTTATACGTTAAACGTTATACGTTATACGTTATACGTTATACGTTATACGTTAAACGTTATACGTTAAACGTTATACGTTATACGTTATACGTTATACGTTATACGTTATACGTTATACGTTATACGTTATACGTTATACGTTATACGTTATACGTTATACGTTATACGTTATACGTTATACGTTATACGTTATACGTTATACGTTATACGTTATACGTTATGCGTTATACGTTATGCGTTATACGTTTAACGTTATACGTTATACGTTATACGTTATACGTTATACGTTATACGTTATACGTTATACGTTATACGTTATACGTTATACGTTATACGTTATACGTTATACGTTATACGTTATACGTTATACGTTATACGTTATACGTTATACGTTATACGTTATACGTTATACGTTATACGTTATACGTTATACGTTATACGTTATACGTTATACGTTATACGTTATACGTTATACGTTATACGTTATACGTTATACGTTATACGTTATACGTTATACGTTATACGTTATACGTTATACGTTATACGTTATACGTTATACGTTATACGTTATACGTTATACGTTATACGTTATACGTTATACGTTATACGTTATACGTTATACGTTATACGTTATACGTTATACGTTATACGTTATACGTTATACGTTATACGTTATACGTTATACGTTATACGTTATACGTTATACGTTATACGTTATACGTTATACGTTATACGTTATACGTTATACGTTATACGTTATACGTTATACGTTATACGTTATACGTTATACGTTTTACGTTATACGTTATACGTTATACGTTATACGTTATACGTTATACGTTATACGTTATACGTTATACGTTATACGTTATACGTTATACGTTATACGTTATACGTTATACGTTATACGTTATACGTTATACGTTTAACAGTATACGTTATACGTTATAAGTAAATACGTTATATGTTTAACGTTATACGTTATACGTTATACGTTATACGTAATACGTTATACGTTATACGTTATACGTTATACGTTATACGTTATACGTTATACGTTATACGTTATACGTTTAACAGTATACGTTATACGTTATACGTTTAACAGTATACGTTATACGTTATAAGTAAATACGTTATATGTTTAACGTTATACGTTATACGTTATACGTAATACGTTATACGTTATACGTTATACGTTATACGTTATACGTTATACGTTATACGTTATACGTTATACGTTATACGTTATACGTTATACGTTATACGTTATACGTTATACGTTTTACGTTATACGTTATACGTTATACGTTATACGTTATACGTTATACGTTATACGTTATACGTTATACGTTATACGTTATACGTTATACGTTATACGTTATACGTTATACGTTATACGTTATACGTTATACGTTATACGTTATACGTTATACGTTATACGTTATACGTTATACGTTATACGTTATACGTTATACGTTATACGTTATACGTTATACGTTATACGTTATACGTTATACGTTATACGTTATACGTTATACGTTATACGTTATACGTTATACGTTATACGTTATACGTTATACGTTTTACGTTATACGTTATACGTTATACGTTATACGTTATACGTTATACGTTATACGTTATACGTTATACGTTATACGTTATACGTTATACGTTATACGTTATACGTTATACGTTATACGTTATACGTTATACGTTATACGTTATACGTTATACGTTTAACAGTATACGTTATACGTTATAAGTAAATACGTTATATGTTTAACGTTATACGTTATACGTTATACGTTATACGTAATACGTTATACGTTATACGTTATACGTTATACGTTATACGTTATACGTTATACGTTATACGTTATACGTTTAACAGTATACGTTATACGTTATACGTTTAACAGTATACGTTATACGTTATAAGTAAATACGTTATATGTTTAACGTTATACGTTATACGTTATACGTAATACGTTATACGTTATACGTTATACGTTATACGTTATACGTTATACGTTATACGTTTAACATTATACGTTATACGTTATACGTTATGCGTTATACGTTGTACGTTGTACGTTATACGTTATACGTTATACGTTATACGTTATACGTTATACGTTATACGTTATACGTTATACGTTATACGTTATACGTTATACGTTATACGTTATACGTTATACGTTATACGTTATACGTTATACGTTATACGTTATACGTTATACGTTATGCGTTATGCGTTATGCGTTATACGATATACGTTATACGTTATACGTTATACGTTATACGTTATACGTTATACGTTATACGTTATACGTTATACGTTATACGTTATACGTTATACGTTATACGTTATACGTTATACGTTATACGTTATACGTTATACGTTATACGTTATACGTTATACGTTATACGTTATACGTTATACGTTATACGTTATACGTTATACGTTATACGTTATACGTTATACGTTATACGTTATACGTTATACGTTATACGTTATACGTTATACGTTATACGTTATACGTTATACGTTATACGTTATACGTTATACGTTATACGTTATACGTTATACGTTATACGTTATACGTTATACGTTATACGTTATACGTTATACGTTATACGTTATACGTTATACGTTATACGTTATACGTTATACGTTATACGTTATACGTTATACGTTATACGTTATACGTTATACGTTATACGTTATACGTTATACGTTATACGTTATACGTTATACGTTATACGTTATACGTTATACGTTATACGTTATACGTTATACGTTATACGTTATACGTTATACGTTATACGTTCTACGTTATACGTTGTACGTTATACGTTATACGTTGTACGTTGTACGTTGTACGTTGTACGTTATACGTTATACGTTATACGTTATACGTTATACGTTATACGTTATACGTTATACGTTATACGTTATACGTTATACGTTATACGTTATACGTTATACGTTATACGTTATACGTTATACGTTATACGTTATACGTTATACGTTATACGTTATACGTTATACGTTATACGTTATACGTTATACGTTATACGTTATACGTTATACGTTATACGTTATACGTTATACGTTATACGTTATACGTTATACGTTATACGTTATACGTTGTACGTTGTACGTTATACGTTATACGTTGTACGTTGTACGTTGTACGTTGTACGTTATACGTTATACGTTATACGTTATACGTTATACGTTATACGTTATACGTTATACGTTATATGTTATACGTTATACGTTATACGTTATACGTTATACGTTATACGTTATACGTTATGCGTTATACGTTTAACGTTATACGTTATACATTATACGTTATACATTATACGTTATACGTTTAAACGTTATACGTTGTACGTTATAGGTTATACGTTTAACATTATACGTTATACGTTATACGTTATGCGTTATACGTTATACGTTATACATTATACGTTGTACGTTATACGTTATATGTTTAACGTTATACGTTATACGTTGTACGTTATTCGTTATACGTTTAACGTTATACATTATACATTATACGGTATACGTTATATGTTACACGTTATACGTTATACGTTATAAGTAAATACGTTATATGTTTAACGTTATACGTTATACGTTATACGTTATACGTTAAAAGTTATGCGTTATACGTTATACGTTATACGTTATACGTTGTACGTTGTACGTTATACGTTGTACGTTGTACGTTATACGTTATATGTTTAACGTTATACGTTATACGTTGTACGTTATACGTTATACGTTATACGTTATACGTTATACGTTATACGTTATACGTTATACGTTATACGTTATACGTTATACGTTATACGTTATGCGTTATGCGTTATGCGTTATACGATATACGTTATACGTTATACGTTATACGTTATACGTTATACGTTATACGTTATACGTTATACGTTATACGTTATACGTTATACGTTATACGTTATACGTTATACGTTATACGTTATACGTTATACGTTATACGTTATACGTTATACGTTATACGTTATACGTTATACGTTATACGTTATACGTTATACGTTATACGTTATACGTTATACGTTATACGTTATACGTTATACGTTATACGTTATACGTTATACGTTATACGTTATACGTTATACGTTATACGTTATACGTTATACGTTATACGTTATACGTTATACGTTATACGTTATACGTTATACGTTATACGTTATACGTTATACGTTATACGTTATACGTTATACGTTATACGTTATACGTTATACGTTATACGTTATACGTTATACGTTATACGTTATACGTTATACGTTATACGTTATACGTTATACGTTGTACGTTATACGTTATACGTTATACGTTATACGTTATACGTTGTACGTTATACGTTATACGTTATACGTTCTACGTTATACGTTGTACGTTGTACGTTATACGTTATACGTTGTACGTTGTACGTTGTACGTTGTACGTTGTACGTTATACGTTATACGTTATACGTTATACGTTATACGTTATACGTTATACGTTATACGTTATACGTTATACGTTATACGTTATACGTTATACGTTATACGTTATACGTTATACGTTATACGTTATACGTTATACGTTATACGTTATACGTTATACGTTATACGTTATACGTTATACGTTATACGTTATACGTTATACGTTATACGTTATACGTTATACGTTATACGTTATACGTTATACGTTATACGTTGTACGTTGTACGTTATACGTTATACGTTGTACGTTGTACGTTGTACGTTGTACGTTATACGTTATACGTTATACGTTATACGTTATACGTTATACGTTATACGTTATACGTTATACGTTATACGTTATACGTTATACGTTATACGTTATACGTTATACGTTATGCGTTATACGTTTAACGTTATACGTTATACATTATACGTTATACATTATACGTTATACGTTTAAACGTTATACGTTGTACGTTATAGGTTATACGTTTAACATTATACGTTATACGTTATACGTTATGCGTTATACGTTATACGTTATACATTATACGTTGTACGTTATACGTTATATGTTTAACGTTATACGTTATACGTTGTACGTTATTCGTTATACGTTTAACGTTATACATTAAACATTATACGGTATACGTTATATGTTACACGTTATACGTTATACGTTATAAGTAAATACGTTATATGTTTAACGTTATACGTTATACGTTATACGTTATACGTTAAAAGTTATACGTTATACGTTATACGTTATACGTTATACGTTGTACGTTGTACGTTATACGTTGTACGTTGTACGTTATACGTTATATGTTTAACGTTATACGTTATACGTTGTACGTTATACGTTATACGTTAAACGTTATACGTTATACGTTATACGTTATACGTTATACGTTAAACGTTATACGTTATACGTTATACGTTATACGTTATACGTTATACGTTATACGTTATACGTTATACGTTATACGTTATACGTTATACGTTATACGTTATACGTTATACGTTATACGTTATACGTTATACGTTATACGTTATGCGTTATACGTTATGCGTTATACGTTTAACGTTATACGTTATACGTTATACGTTATACGTTATACGTT